>JAQZBX010006670.1:0-52561 GCA_029593785.1 Cabassous unicinctus | reverse complement strand
AAAAAAAAAAAAAAAAAAAAGCAAGCAGGTGAGCCGGGCCTGTACGACAAGGCATGCAGCAAAATGATGATGCAGCAAAAGAAAGACACAAGGGAAAGTCAAGGTGTGATGTGTCAGAAACTAGGAACTGAGGTGGCACAAGTAACAGGGTGCCTTTCTCCCACATCAGAGGTCCCTAGGATCGAATCCCGGTGAAGCCTGGAGGAGAAAAATGACAAGAGAAGGGAAGAAACAGACACAGAAGATCACCCAGCAAATGGACACAGACAGCAAGCGGGGGTAAGGGTTAGAAGAGGGGAGGAACTCATAGAACTGTACATCAAAAGAAAAAAATATACATTAGAGGTACCTATGAGCAGATTTGAATTGCTTGAAGACAGAATTAGTGATTTGAGGACAGAACATCTGAACTGGAGAAGACAGGAGAAGAGAAAGATAAAAGAATGTAACAAATGCAACAGGATCTCAGGGAATTGAATGACAATGTAAAATACACAAACATATTCGCTACTAGTGTCCAAGAAGGAGAAGAGAATGGAAAAAGAGAAAAAAGAATATTTGAGGAAAAAAGTGACTGAAGACTTCTCAGTGCTTATGAAAATCATAAACATCAATATTGAAGAAAGCCAACACACCCCAAACAGAATAAATCTTGAATAGACTTACTCCAAGTCACCTATTATTCAGAATGACAAAAAATCAGAGATAAATAGAGGTTTCTGAAAGCAACAAGAGAAAAGCAAAACATCACATAAAAGGGGACCTCAATAAGATTAAGTGCAAACCTCTCATCAGAAATCAGTGGTATGATGAATTTAGGATACTGAAAGAGAAAAATTGCCAGCCAAGTATTCTGTATCTGGCAGAACTGTCCTTCAAAAATGAGGGTGAGTTTAAGGACTCACAGACAAAAAATACCTGAGAGATATGTTACCAAAGACCAGAATTACAAGAGATACTAAAGGGAGGGCTGTAGCCTGAAAGGAAAAAAGAAAAGTAAAAGAATTGGAGAAGAGTGTAGAAATGAAGATTATTAGGAAAGGTAAATTATGGGTAAATAAAAAAAGAACACAGACAATAGTAAGATATGAAAAGAAAAAACTAAAGGATAAAATGGATGAAGTAGCAAAACATTGAATATTAATGGCTTGAACTCCCCAATCAAAAGCCATAGACTGAGAGAATGGATTAAAATAAATAAATAAATAAATAAGCCATTTATCTGTTGTCTGCAAGACACTCGCCTCAAACATAAGGACATCACCAGATTTAAAGTAAAAGGTTGGAAAATGATATTCCACACAAATAGTAAGCAATAAAGAGCTGTAGGAGCCATACTTACATCAAACAAAAGAGATTTTAATTGTAAAACTATTATAAAGGATGAGGAAGTTCATTATATATTAATATTAATAAAGGGGACTATTCACTGAGAAGAAATAACTAATAAATATTTATGAAACTAACCCGACTGCCCAAAGATACATGAGGCATATATTGGCAAAATTGAAGGGAGAAATAAATGTTTTTTTAGTAATATTTGGAGACTTCAATATACAACTCTCAGTATTGGATAGACTATCTGGACAGAGGATAAATAAAGACACAGAGAGCTTAAAAAACTATGATAAATGAACTACACCTAACAGACATTTATAGAGCATTATACCACAAAACAGCAAGATATATATTCTTTTCAATTGTTCATGGATCCTTCTCTAAGTTATACCATATATTGGGTCACAAGACAGTAGGTTGCAATAAATTTAAAAAGAATGAAATTATATAAAACACTTTCTCTGATCATAAAGGAATGAAGCAGGAAATCAATAATAGACAGAAAAAGGAAAATTCATAAATACATGGAGATTAAACAAAATACTCTTAAATAATCAGTGTGTTAAAAACAAATTGCAAGAGATTTCATTAAATATCTTGAGACAAATGAAAATGAGAACACAACATATCAAAGCCTATAGGACACTGCAAAGGAAATTCTGAGAGGGAAATTTATAACCCTCAATGCTTACATTAAAAAAGAAAAAAGAGCTTAAACTGAAGTCTAACTGCACACTTGGAGGAACTAGAAAAAGAACAGCAAGCTAATCCCAAACCAAGCCAAAGGAAAACAAAAATAGTAAAGATCAGAGCAGTAATAAATGAAATCGAGAACAAAAAAAACAATAGAGAAAAATCAACAAAACCAAATTCAGTTCTTTGAGATTAACAAAATTGACAAACACTTATCTATACTGACAAGAAAAAAGGAGTGAAGATGCAAGTAAATGAAAGCAGAAATGAGATGGGGGACATTACCGCTGAACCCACAGAAATAATAGAATCATAAGAGGATACTATGAACAACTGTACACCCAAAACTAGACAATGTGGACAAGATGGACAAATCCTAGAAACACATGAACAACCTAACTGACTCTAGAAGAAATAGAAAATCTCCACAAACCAATAAAAAGTAAAGAGATTGAAACAGTTCTTAAAAACCTTCCAAAGATGAAAAGTCCAGGACCAGATGACCTCACAGGTGAATCCTACCAATCATTTCAAAACCATCTAATACCAAGCTTTCTCAAGCTCTTCCAAAACATTGAACAGGAAAGAATGCTACCAAACTTATTCTATTTATTCAACATCAACCTAGTACCATACCAGATAAAGATACTACGAAAACAGAAAATTACAGACAAATATCTGTAATAAATATAAGATGCAAGAATCCTCAAAAATACTTGCAAACTGGATCCAAAGCACATTAAAAGAATTATACGCCATAATCAAGTGAGTTTTATTCCAGGTATGCAAGGATGGTTTGACAAAATAAAATCAATTAGTGTAATAAACCACATTGATAATTTGAAGAAGAAAAAATCACATGTTCCTCTCGATTGAGACAGAAAAATTGTTTGACAAAATACAGTATCCTTTCTTGATTAAAACATACTCCAAAAAATAGGAATAGAAGGAAGCTTTCTCAATATAGTAAAGTGCATATATGAAAAACCTACAGCTAGCATTGTACTCAGTGATGAAAGACTGAAAGTTTTCCCACTAAAATCAGGAACAAGACAAGGATGTCACCACTGTTACTCAATATTGTGCTAAAAGTTCTAGCTAGGGCAATTAGGCTAGAAAGAGAAATAAGAGGTATGCAAATAGGAAAGGAAGGAGTAAAACTTTCACTATTCACTGATGATATGATCCTTTATGGAGAAATTCCTGAAAAATCCATAACAAAGCTGCTAGAACTAATAGAGGAATTCAGGAAAGTGGCAGGATACAAGATTAATATGTAAATTTCAGTAGCGTTTCTATGCACTATTGATGTGCAATCTGAGGAGGAAATCAGAAAAAAATTCCATTTATAATAGAGACTAAAAGAATCAAATATTTAGGGCTAACTTAACCAAGGACATAAAGGACCTGTATTGAGAAAACTAAAAAACATTGTTAAAGAAACCAAAGAAGACTTAAATAAACGGAAGAACATTCTGTGTTCATGGACTGGAAGTCTAAATATTGTTAAGATGTCAGTCCTACTCACATTGACTTACAGATTAAACACAATCCCAATAAAAATCCCAACAGCCTTTTTTTTCAGAAATGGAAATGCCAATTATCAAATTCATTTGGAAGAGAAAGGGGCCCTGAATAACCAAAAATATCTTAAAAAGAAGAATGAAGCTAGAGAACTTTTACTTCCTGATTTTAAAGCATATTATTTAGCTACAGTGTTAAAAACAGTATAGAATGACAGATTGACCAATGGCACCAAATCAGGAACTCAGAAATAGACCCTCACATCTATGGTCAAGTGATTTTTGTCAGGGTTGTCAAGTCTTTCCTGCAGAGCCAGAACAGTCTATTCAACAAATGGTGCTGGGAAAACTGGATAGCCATATCCAAAAGAAAGATGACCCCTCCCACATCTTATAAAAATTTAACTCAAAATGGATCAAGGACCTAAATATAAAAGTAAAAACCATAAAACTCCTAGAAGAAAATGTAGGAAAACATCTTCAAGACATTGTGGTAGGTGGTAGTTTCTTAAAACTTATACCCAAAGCACAAGCAACAAAAGGAAAAATAGATAAATGGGACCTCCTCAAAATTAAACACTTTTGCATCTTAAAATACTGCCAACTCAATGGGAGAAAATATTTGCCAATTCCGTGTCCAATAAGTGTTTAATATCCATTATATATAAAGAGATCATACAACTCAACAATAAAAGGAAAAACATACCCAATTAAAAAATGGGCAAGGGAAGTAGATGTGGCTCAGGTGACTGGGCTCCTGCCTACCACATGGGAGGTTGCTGGTTCGGATCCTGTTGCCTCCTAGAGAAGTCAATGACCTGGAACAATGGGCAGGCATGGCAAGCTGACATAACAAGAGACACAAAAAGAAAAACACATAGTGAGAGTCAGAACAGGGCAGGGAGCAGAGGTTCCCAGTGCTTCCTAAAGAAGACAGTGAGCTGACGTGATGGGCAGGCACAGCAAGCTGACACAACAGGATGATGCAACAGGAGATGTGGGAAGGAAGAACATTATGAGAGGCACAACAAAGCAGGAAGTGGAGGTGGCTCAAGCGATTATGTACCTTCCTCCCACATCAGAGGTCCTGGGTTCAGCTCCCAGTGCCTCCTAAAGAAACAAGGAAGATGAACAGACTCAGCAAGTGAAAAACAACAAAGGGATAGGGAGAAACAAATATATCTTTTTTAAAAAATGGACAAAAGACTTCAATATACAACTATCCAAAGAAGAAATACACATGGCAAAAAACCACATGAAGAAATGTTCAACATCATTAGCAATTAGGAAAATGCAAACAAATCTACAATGAGATATCATTTCATAACAATTAGACTGGACACTATTAAAAAATCAGAAAACTACAAGTGTTGGAGAGGATGTGGAGAGATAGGAATGCTTATTCACCCTTGTTGGGAATATAGAATGTTATAACTACTGTGGAGGACTGTTTGGCATTTTTTAAGGAAGTTAAAGATAGACTTACACACCAATGTTCATAGCAATGTTATTCGCGATTGTTAAAAGTTGGAAACAATCCAGGTGTCCTTCAACCAATGAATGGATAAACAAATTGTGGTGTATACACATGATGGAATATTATGTAGCAGTAAGAAGAAATGAAGTCATGAAGCATATGAGAACATCGATGAACCTGGAAGACATGTGTTGAGTGAAGCAAGCCAGACACAAAAGGACAAATACTGTATGATTTCACTAGTAGGAACTAAAATATATTGTGTAGACTCATGGGTTAGCAATTATAATACAGTTCACTAGAAAATAAAATGAGGACTGTGAATGGAAAGCTGAGGATTAATCTGTGCAGAATTGGTAAAAAGATTTTTTGTAGGGAGTGAGTGTAGCCCAGGGGTTGAGCACCTGCTTCCCATGTATGAGGTTCCAGGTTCAATTTTCGGTACCTCCTAAAAAAAAAGTTTGTAAATCTTTATAAATGAATAGAAATCTTGCAAGCACTATAGGGTTTGTAACTAGAAGAGCTATTATATGGGTATGACAGGAGTTGAAAGGGAAAAACTAAGGACATGCATATTACTAGAAGGAAACCTGAAAAATGAAACATTGGACTGTGTTACATAGTGAAACCTCATGTGAAATACAAATATGTGCAATATTACATATAAGAATTTTAGAAATTATATATACAAATAAACTAGCGAGATGGAAACAGAATAGCAGCCATGTACAACAGGGGAAGCATAGAGAGATTGAGAGGTGATGAGTTTTTTTCTTTGTTTTTTGTTTTTATTATTATTATTGAAATAATGAAAAGGCTCTAATGATGATTGAAGTGATGAATACACAACTATGTGAATATACCAAATATCATTGATTATACACATTGAATGGATATATTCTTTATTAATATTTATCAATAAAATTCATTTGATAAAAAAAAAAACCTGAACAAACTGTAAACAACTCTTCTTAGATTCATCAGAGAATTGAGGTGACAGGACAAACCACAGTCCTGAAAACCTGGAAGCAGCAAATGCAGAGAATCACAGCTTACTGGGAACAGTAGTCACCACCAGAGCTAGGAGCTGTTAGGCAAAATTAATGGGTAATTGACTAATTGTAGGAAACTGATCCAAGACTAGCTTGAGAAATAAAATCTGGAGGTCCAGACTTAGGGGTTCAAGATTTTTACCTCCAGGAGCCCCCTCAGGTTCTCAGGGTGATTATTGTAGACAAGTCTCATTTCTCCATCAAGGAGGAAGGAAATGTAACTATTTTGAAATATGCCCAGATTGTTGTGTTCTCCTTAAAAACGTTCCACCCTCAAGAGAAACAAATTTATCAGATTCTAATTGACTTGGGTTTTAGTAGAGCCTAATAGATTTGAGGGCAGGGAAATACCCAACTCAAGATCCATGCAGCATTCCTGTCTCACCTAAGGAGGATAAAAACTGAGAAACACTAGCAAAGGGCACAGTCCAGAAGCATAGGCACACTAAAAACTGAGAATTAATCATAGGATCATAGAATGCTCTTTGTCATACTACATAATAGAGAATTACAGCTGAAAGAAAGGTTATCCTCAGACCTTATTTGAAAATACGTCTCTAAGGAAACCCAAAGACAACAGGAAACAAAAAGAAGGACAATATAGGTAATTTCAGGCTTTGACACTTAACAGCTTTAGCAAACACTAAATACAACCTACTTTTTGCCGGATAAACATAAAACCTACCATTAAAGGCCTATTTACTTAAGTTCATTTTACTGAAGACATCATTCCAGCTTTCAACCAAAAAATTACATGATATGCTAAAAGGCAAAAAACCAAGCCAGTAGAGGTAAAGCTAGGAAGATAAGTAGACTCAGATATGGTAGAGATTTTTTGGAATTATAAAAAATCTGAAATTTAACATAGCTGGCACTAATATGCTAAGGGCTCTAATGGGAAAGTGACAACCTGGAGTAGTGGTTGGGTAATGTTAAGAGAGATGGAAACTCTAAGATGAAATAAAAAGGAAATGCTAGAAAAAAAATACTGTAATTGATATGAATCTATTCATATGATCTATTTCTCCCTTGTGAGTTTTGATAGATTGTCTTTCAAGGAATTGGTCTATGTAATTGAGTTATATTTGGGTGTATACTAACAAGTAGAATCCAACAATGTATTAAAAATATACATGATAGGGGAATTCCAGGGAAGTAGGAAGCTTCAGGACTCAGTTCTTCCATAAAAACAAGTATTAAACAGGCAGGAGCCATCTGAAACAACCACTTTGAAACTCCAGAGGCCAGGAGAACACTGTACAGCATCCAGGGAATAGCAGGGGGAAGATACTAATAAGATATGGTAAAGAACTTTAAATTGCTTTCTCTGTGTGGTGGCTACTGGTGCCCATCCTTCAGTCCCGGCTAGCTGATGGTGACAGAAACAGATGTAAAAATCTGAGTTCCCAAGAACAAGGGTGGGCATGGACAATCACTGATTGTGTTGGTTAGGCTAATGTGTCAACTCGGCAGGTAATTGTGCCCAGTTCTTTGGTCAAGCAAGCACTGGGCTAAGTAATACATGGACATTTATGAACTTCAGTCATCAATGAGTTTACTGCATATTTGGCTGATTACATTTACAATCAACTAGGGAGATTGCCATCAGCAACGTGTGACATTTTATCCAAGGCAAACAAAGAAATAGGAAATGATGATCCATCAAAGAAATAGGATAAAATTACAGAAAATACCAACAGAGTAGATGAGACTGTGGACAAGTGCAACGAAGTCTTTAATTTTTTTTTTCTTAAATATGCTCAAGTAGATGAAGGAAAGTACAGAGAAAAAACCAGAGGATATCAGGAAAACAATGAATGAGCAAAATGGGAGTTTAAGTAAAGGGAAATTTTTAAAAGGAACCAAATGAAACCACTGGAATTGAAGACCACAATAACTGAAATGAAAAATTTCTAGGAGGGTTTTAAGGGCAGATTGGAGCTGGCAGAAGAAATAATCAGTGAAGTATAAGACAAGCCACTTCAAATGAGTCAGGCTGAGGAGCAGAAAGAAAAAAGAAATATTAAAAGCAAAAATGAAAGCCTAAGATACCATTAAGCACAACAATAAGCACATGGAAGTCACAGAAGGAGAAGAGAGAAAGGGGCAGAAAAAATAGTCAAAGAAATAATCACACAGAGCTTCCCTAACTTAGCAAAAGTCATGAAGATGCACGTACAAGAAAATCAGAGAACACTAAACAGGATAAACATGAAGAAAAATACACCCTGTCACATATTGATACACTAATAAATGCAAAAGAGAAAGAGAGTTCTGTAAGCTGTAAGAGAAAAGCGATGTGTTAGGTACAAGGGCGTCACTATTAGATTGAGTTCTGATTTCTCATCATAAAACATGGAGGCAAGAAAGAAGTGGGTTGAAATACTTAAAGTACTGAAGGAAAAAAACGCCACTTAAGAATTTTATATCTGGCCAGATTCTCCTGTAAAAATGAGGGAAAGATTAAGACATTCTCAGATAAACAAAAGCTGAGGGAGTTCATCACCATTAGACTTATCCTACAAGCAATACTAAAAGGAGTTCTCCAGACTGAAAGGAAAGGACACTAGACAATGGTCCAAAGCATCATAAAGAAATAAAGACCTCTGGTAAAGCAAAATTTGGAATAATTATAAATACCCATATGTATTAGTCAGCCAAAGTGGTGCTGATGCAAAATATTAATAATCAGTTGGTTTTCATAAGGGGTATTTATTTGGGGTAGAAGCTTTCAGTTACCATGCCATACAGCATCAGTTTCTTCCTTCACCAAAGTCTGTTGCCATGTGTTGGAGCAAGATGGCTGCCGACATTTTCCAGGGTTAAGGCTTGTTGGGTTTCTCTCTTCCTGGGGCTCTGTTTCTCTCCAGGCTTGGCTTCTGTGTTTCCTCCACAAGGTCAGCTGTAGACTATGAGGCTTTCTAGCCTTTGCCTCTCTCCACAAGGCCAGCTGTGAACTGTCAGGCGAACAGTTTGTCTCTATTCCTGGGGCCTTCTCTCCTTTCTCATGACCAGACTCCTCTGTATGCTTACTTCCCGGGGCTCCAGCTCAAGACTCTGCATCAGAACTCCAACTCAAAAACTCCAATTCTGTCCTTTACCATGTCTTTTATCTTTGAGACCCCACCCACCAAGGGTTGGGACTCAACGCCCTACTGATGTGGCCCAATCAAAGCCCTAATCATAATTTAATCATGCTCAGAGGAACACACCAGTTTATAAACATAATCCATATCTATTTTTGGAATTCATAAGTATATCAAACTTCCACACCAAATTATTGCATCATATTGTCTGGTAGGTAACGCCACTCCTTACTTCCTACAGGTGATAAAATACAAATACATTGAAAGTAATGCTAAATCTAGTTTTTTGGACACACAATGTACAAAGATACTAAGTGACAACAAGTAAAAAAAGTGGTAGGAGTGGCAGAGAGGTAAAGGAAAAGTACATGTGTATGCTACTGAAGTGAAGTTGGTACCAAACCAAATATAAATGTTATATATTTATGATGTTAAATTTTAACCCCCATAGTAACCACAAGGAAAATAGATGAAAAATATATCCAGATAGAAATGAGAAGGTATTCAATAGGGTACAACACAAAACAAACAAATAAATACAAAAGTAGTCTAACAAAAGCAAAGTACAAAAAAAGGTATAAGACTTACCAAGGCTAAATATTAAATGACAGAATAAGTCCTGTATTACTATTAGTGACTTTAATTGTAAATGGAATAACTTTCCAGTCAAAATGTAGATTTGGAAGAATGGATAAAACAGTATGGTCCATCTATAGGTTGTCTGTATGAGACTCACTTTAAAGTCAAAGAAACAAGTAAGGGTGAAAGGATGGAAAAAATACACCATGCAAGCAGTAACCAAAAGAAAACCAGCAAGAAAGCAGCAGAGTAAGGAGGTCCTAGAGTCAGCTCGTGCAACAGGGCAGTTAGTAATCACCCAGAGCTAACTAAATCACCTATTTGGGGGATCCAGGACACCAGAAGATCATCCTGCAACATCCTTGAAAGAATGGAAGGAGGAAACTGCCCATCTGCTGAGAAGATTCATAAGTAGAGAACTCCATGCCCTGGAAGTCTGTGCCCTTACTCCACTGGTGGCACAAGCCACCTCAGGAGCTATTCCATGGCTGGAATTCAAAACTCCACTTCCCAAAACCAGGAAAGGAAGAGACGGTTGGCCATGAACTTCAGCTACTGATTAGGAAATTCAGCCGGCTAAAGTAAAATCCTAAGAACAGTTAACTTTTAACCTGCCCAAGCAAGAAAAAGGCTGGTAGCTGCCATTTTGACTCTGCCCCAGCATGAAGGGAAGCTGGACTGATTGAAAATCACAGTGATGGTAAGGACTGGCTTCTTTCCACCCAGATCAGACTGCAGCCCTAGCCTAGGCTTCAACTGACATCTGTCAGGAAGGAAGCTGGTAGGACCTTCACCAGCCTCTCTGGTTTACTGCAGGTAAATTTGGCTGGAATTTACCTGCAGATGGAATAGTTGGAAGTGTACCAGGGCAACTGTCATTTTGGATCCACACAGCACTGATTGCTTCCCATACAAGCAGCTCCATCCCCACTCTGGCAGGGAAGGAAGGGGCATGAAGCTTCATAAGTCCCTTTGGGCAACTACAGTCTAGGCCTACACGACTTGAATTATTACATATGGCTGTGGCTCTGTCACTACCCCTAGTAAAGGTGAAAGGTGGGAGAAGCTTCATTGGTCCCTGGGGGCAATGAGGCCAGCTTGAGCCTCCACAGCTTACAGCACCACTACTTCCTTGGCTCCTACTACACAGCCAACAAGGGAGAAAGGGAAAGAAAGCCCTAAACAAAAGAGAGAAGCTGCACCAAGAATAAATACATCTAGTATGCCAGATCCAAAGACACCAACAAAAAATTACAATCCATACCAAGAAACAAGAAGATATGGGCCAGTTAAAGGAAAAAGATAAACTTCCAGATAACATAAAGGAATTGAGACAACTAATCATAGATGGTCAAACAAATCACCTTAATAAATTCAATGAGATGGCTAAAGAGATTAAGGATTTTAAGAAGACACTGGGTGAGCACAAAGAAGAATTTGAAAGCATACATAGAAAAATAGTAGCTCTTATGGGAATGAAAGGCAAATAAATGAAATTAAAAATACACTGGAGTCATATAACAGCAGATTTGAGGAGGCAGAAGAAAGAATTGGTGAGCTTGAAAAATTCTCTCTGAAAGCAAACATACAAAAGAACAGATGAAGAAAAGAATGGAAAAAATTGAACAGAGTCTCAGGGAACTAAACGACAGCGAGAGATGTGCAAACATACATGTCATGGGTGTCCTAGAAGGAGAAGAGAAGGAAAAAGAGGCAGAAGGAATATTTGAAGAAGTAATGGTAAAAAATTTCCCAATCTTATTGAAGGACATAGATATCTGTGTCCAAGAAGCACAAAGTAGTCCCATATGAATAAATCCGAATAGACCAACTCTGCGACACATACTAATCAGAATGTCAAATGACAAAGACAAAGAGGGAATTCTGAGAGTGGCAAGAGAAAAGGAATGCATAACATATAAGAGATACCCAATAAGATTAAGTGCCGATTTCTCATCAGAAACCATGGAAGCATGAAGACAGTGGTATGGTATATTTAAGATACTGCAAGAGAAAAACTTCCAGCCAAGAATCTTATATCTGGCAAGACTGTCTTTCAAAAATGAGGGCAAGATTAGAATATTCACAGTAAACAGAACTGAGAGAGTTTGTAAACAAGAGACTGGCTTTTCAGGAAATACTAAAGGGAGTGTTACAGTCTGAAAAGAAAAGACAGGAGAAAGAGGCATGGAAGAGAGTCTAGAAATGAAGATTATATCAGTAAAAGTAACTAAAAGTCTCAAAAGAGTGGTGAAAATAAAATATGACAGATAAAACCCAAAGGTCAAAGTGAGTGAAATAAGAAGTGCCTTTATAGTAATAACATTGAATGTTAATGGATTAAACTCCCCAATCAAAAGACACAGACAGGTGGAATGGATAAGAAAATGTGAGCCACCTATATGCTGTCTGCAAGAAATTCACTTTAGAACTAAGGATACCTACAGATTGAAAGTGAAAGGCTGGAAAATGATATTCTGTGCATGCTGTAACCATAAAAAAAAGCTGGAGTAGCTATACTTATATCAGATGAAAGAGACTTTAAAAGACATTAGAATGTGCAGTCTTAGGAGGATGTCAGGGGGAAAATCCATTTACAATAGCAATTAAAAGAATCAAATATTTAGGAATAAACTTAATGATGTAAAGCACTTTTATTCAGAAAACTATAATGCATTGTTAAAAGAAATCGAAAAATACCTAAATAATTGGAAGAACATTCCATGTTCATGGATTGGAAGACTAAATATCATTACGATGTCAACTCTACTCAAATGGATATACAGATTTCAATGCTACCTGAATCAAAATTCCACCAGCATTTCAAAAATAAATGAAATACATGATTATTAAATTCATTTGGAAGGGAAAGGGGTCCCAAATAGCCAGAAACATCTTAAAAAGGAAAAGTGAAGTTGGAGGACTCTCACTTCCAGGCTTTAAATCATATTACCTAGCTACAGTGGTAGGAGCAGCATGGTATTGGCATGAAGACAGACATATAGACCAATGGGACCGAATTGATGGTTCAGAAACAGACCCTCACATCTGTGGTCAAGTGATTTTTGACAAGCCTGTCAAACCCACCCAGCTTGGGAAGAACAGTCCATTCCAGAAATGGTGCTGAGAGAACTGAATATCTATAGCCAAAAGAAAGAAAGAGGACCTCTATGTCACATCATATACAAAAATTAACTCAAAATCTATATAAAAAAACATAAATATAAAAGCAAAAACTAAAAAGCTTCTAGAAGAAAATGTAGGAAAACATCATCAAGACCTGTGGCAGGTGGTGGATTCTTAAAGGAGGTAAGAGGAGGACTGAGATGGACTACTGATATTTAATGTATGTAGAAGTTTTAATTAACTTGACTGTAAAAGTGTGGAAATGTAGAGTTGACGGTAACACATTACAGTGAGTAACAGCTGATTTATAAATGGGAATGTGGTTGGAAAGGGTAGTCTAGGGATGTAAATGTCAATTGAAAGAAAACTAGACAATTTAGGGACTGAAAAGAATAGTAAATCCAGAGATGGATGAGAGTTGTGGTTGATGGTACAGATGCAAAATTGTCCTTTGTGAGCTAGAGCAGATGTACATCACTATTGCATGGTGGTGGGAATGTGGAGAAGCATGGAAAAATTACAACTTGAGTGACATAAGGACTGTGGTTAACAGTAATAATATAATATTCATGCATCTATGCCAAAGATGTACTATGTTGATGATGGGGGAGTATGGAAAAATTGTGCCAAATATATGCTATGGACCTTGGTTAGTGGCAATAGTCTAATGATATTATCTCATGTCTGTAACAAATGTTCCACCAGGGTGTGGTGTGTTGATAGAGGGTTCTTGTGTGGAAATTCTGCACATGTGCATGATTGTTTTGAAAGTTTTCAACTTCTGTAATAAAAATATATTTAAAAAAATAATATTAGGGTGGGTTGGGGGAAAAATACACCATATGTAAGATATGGACTATAGTTAGCAGTAAGATTTTGATGATATTCTTTCATAATCTGTAACAAATGTCTCACAACAATCCAAGGAGTTGGTGGTGGGTTGATGTATGGGACCCCTGTATGATGTTATACATGTTTGCTTTGTAAGTTCACCACTTTTACAACACACTTTTTGTTTGTGTATGTTCATGTATAAATGATTTATAAATAATAATAATAATAGGTGGGTTGGGGAAAAAATGTGCCAAATGTAAGATACTTTGGTTAGTAGTAATATTTTGAGGATGCTCTTTAATCATTAGTTAAAAATGTTTCACAACAATGAAAGGTATTGGTGGTAGGGTGAGGTGAGGTATGAGAGTCCTGTATGACGTTATATATATTTGTTTTGTAAGTTCACAACTATTACTATACACTTATTGTTTATGTCTCTTTTTTTGTTTGTTTATGTCTCTTTATGTATGAGTGACATACTTCAATAAATTTTAAAATATCAAATAAAATAGTGAAAAGCAAATATAAGGGCCAAGGATAATCATTATATATTAATAAAGGGGACAATTCAATAAGAAGATGTAGTAATTATAAATATATGCACTCAACAGTGGCACCCCAAAATACTGACAGATTTGAAAGGGAAAATTGATGGTTTTACTTTAAGAGAAGGAGACTTTAACATATTGCTTTCAATAATGGATAGAAACTCTAGTCAGAAGATCAATAAGGAAGTACAGGACTTGAGTGATATATTAAACCAACTAGAGCTAAAAGACATAAACACAACACTGTACTCAGTGTAAACAGAATACACCTTTTCTAGAGTGCACAAAGATCCTTCACCATGACAGATTGTATGTTGGGTCACAAAGCACGTCTCAATAAATTCAAAATTATTGAAATTATACATTGTATATTTTCCAACCACAACAGAGTGAAGCTAGAAATCAGTAACAACAATTGGCTACTGAATATTTTAAGCCCATTGTTGAGATATACTGCTCAGAAAAAAGATTATTTTCAAAATATTATGTCTCATTGACCACACGCCTAGTCACTGAGGAGCTCTGATGAATACGTACAATGAGATTAATGTTGCTTTCATGCCTAGGTAGTGATTCCTTTGATGGATCTGAGCAAAGGAAATGTGTTCCTCCACTGAAGTCTTGACACCCATGAGGGTTGGAATCAACTTCTTCCAAATTTCTGTTAGTGTTAGGGTTTTGACCTCCTCCCTATATGGAAAGTATTCACTGTTCCAGATGCCATTAAGAACATTTGTGATTCATGGGAGGAGGTCAAAACCCTAACACTAACAGAAATTTGGAAGAAGTTGATGTGTTAGAAAGAGCAAGATAACTAGAATTAGAAATGTAGCCTGAATGTGTGACTGAATTACTGCAATCCTGTGATAACACTATAACAGATGAAGAATTACTTCTTATGGATGAACAAGGAAAGTATTTTTTGAGATGGAATCTTCTCCTGGTGAAGATGCTGTGAACATTGTTGAAATAGCAACAATGCTTTTAAAACATTGCATAAACTTTTTTGATAAAGCAGTGGCAGGGTTTGAGAAGATTGGCTTTAATTTTGAAAATAGTTCAGTAAATAAAATGTTATCAAACAGTAAATAATACCACAGAGAAATCTTTTATAGAAGGAAGTGTCAATGGATGTGACAAACTTCACTGCTGTCTTATTTTAAGAAATTGCCACAGACACCCCAAATTTTGGCAACCACCACCCTGATTAGTCAGCAGTCATCAGTATCAAGGCAAGACCTCAACCATCAAAAAGATTATGACTTACTGAAAGCTCAGAAGATGGTTAGCATTTTTTAGCAATAAAGTATTTTTATTAAGTATGTCCATTGTCTTTTTGGCATAATGCTATTATTTTACACTTAATAGACTGCAGTATAATGCAAACATAACTTTTAGATGCACTGGGAAACCAAAAAATTTGTTATGACTTGCTTTATTGTGACATTCACTTTATTGTGTGGTCTTCCACTAAACCCACAATATCTCTGCAGTGTGCCTGTACAATGTTTATGAACAAAACCCATTTGTTTTTCCTAAGAAAAGCTGGAATTTGACATTAAAAAACCCACAAAATTTACATTAGCACAAATATATGAGATATTAAGGTATAAACCTAACAAAATGTAAACAAGAGCTGTATAAGGAAAAGTTTAAAACTGATGAAAGAAAGAAAAGAAGACCAAAAATAATGGAAAGATATTTCATATTCATGGATAGAATGACTCAATATTGTTAAGATGTCAATTCTTCCCAACTTGATTTACAGATTCATTGCAATCCCAATCAAAATCCCAGCAAGTTGTTATTTGAATATCGGCAAACTGATTCTAAAGTTTATACATAAGACATATGACTCAGAATAGCCAACACAATGTTGGAGAACAAAGTTAGAGAAATGATACTAACCAACTTCAACACGTACTATAAATCTACAGTAATCAAGCAGTCTGGTATTGGTAAAACAATAGACAAATTGATCAATGGAACAGAATATAGAGTCTGAAAATTGACTGACAGATATAGTCAAATGATGTTTGATAAAATAACAAAGCCAAATTAATAGAGAAATGATAGTCCTTTCAATAAATGATGCTGGAACAACTGGATATTCACATGCAAAAAAAAAATTAGCACATTCCTTAAAGTTTTCAGAAAAATTAACTAAAAATGAGTCATAGACTAAATATCATATATAAAAGTATAAAACTTTTAGCAGATAGAATAGAAAAATATCTAGGTAACTTTGAATTTGGTGATGATTTTTTAAAACAATGCAAAATGTATGATCCATGAATGAAAAAAATATAAGTTGAACTTCATTAAAATTGTAAACTTCTTCTCCATAAAAGACACTGTTAAGAGAGTGAAAAAAGAAGAGTCACAGACTGGGATTGAATATTTGTGAAACATCTGAAAAAGGACTTGTATCCAAAATATACAAACACTTAAAACTCAACAATAAGAAATCAAACCACCCAATTAAAGTATTGGCAATCACATGAACAGACACCTCACCAAAGAAGGTACACATGTGGCAAATAAGCATATGAAAAGATGCTCAACATCATGTATCATTAGAGAATTCAAATTAAAATAGCAATGAAATACCACTGAACACCTGTTAGAATGGCTAAAATCCAAAATACTGACAATTCCAAATGCTAGCGAATATGTGGAACAACAGGCACGCTCCTTCCTTGTTTGTTTGAATGCAAAATGGTACAGCAGTTTCTTAACAAAAGTAACTGTAGTCCTACCATACGTACCAGCAATCAACTTTAGGTTTTTACCAAAATTATTTGAAAACTCATGTCCATGCAAAAATATGCACTTGAATATTTATAGAAACTCAAGTCATAATTGCCAAAAATTGGAAGCAACTGTGTCCTTCCATAAGTGAATAAACACATTGTAGTACATCCATACAATGGAATATTATTTATTGATAATAAGAAATGAGCTGTCAAGCCATGAAAAGACACAGAGGAACCTTAAACTCATATTGCTAAGTGAAAGATGCCAGTCTGAAAAGGCTGCAAACTTTTGGTATGATTCCAACTGTAAGGCACTCTGGAAGAGGAAACTATAGAGACAGTGAAAAGATCAATGGTTTTCAGAGGCTCAGTGGGGGCGTGGGGAGGGGTGGGAGGAGATGAATAAGTGGAGCACTGGGCATTTTTAGGGCAATGAAACTATTCTGTATGATATTGTAATGCTAGATACATGACATTATACATTTGTTAAAACCCATAGAATTGTGCAGTACGAAGATTGAGTCCTAATGTCAACTATGGACTTCAGGCAATAATCATGTATCAATATTAGTTCATCAATTGTAGCAAATCTACCACACTAAAGGAAGATGCCAATAATATAGGAACTTTTGTGCAGACAGAGAGAAGACAAATGAACTCTCGGTACCTTCTGCTCAATTTTTCTGTAAACCTAAAACTATTTTTTAAAAAATAGAGTATTTTTAAATGCAGATGGTATACTTTTCTACCCTATAAGAAATACTAAAGAAGGTGCTTCAGAATGAAAGCAAGAGATCCCAGATTGTAACTCGAATCTGCACAAAAATTAAAAGAGCACTGGTAAAGGCAAATATGTAACTGCAAAATACAGCATATAAATGCACATTTCTCCTTTTAACTGATTTAAAAGCAATCATGATTGCATTGCTTGTCATACAAATTATAGAAATATATATTTGATGAGAACATATAGGAGGTGAGTGAAAATGAAGTTTTACTAGAGTAAGAAAATGATACCATATGGTGAATCAAATCTACAGAAAAGAAATGAAAAGGACCAGAAAATAGCAAATTAAAAGATAATATAGCAAACTATAAGTTTCTACTCAGTCATCTTTCTCAGTTCTTTAAAATGTAATAAATTTTACAAAGTAATAATTATAACAATCTATCATTGCATTTATAATATAAATAGATGTAATATGTATAATATCACAAAAAAGGTCAGAGGTAATAAACCATTATAGGAGTAAATATGTAAGTGGAATTAAGCTAGTATGTAATTGAAATAGATTCTGATATATTAAGATGTATATGGAGAAAACGCCCCATGTTACACCTTTCTTCCCTCTCCCTCCCCTCAGAACCGCTGGTGGCCACTACCTTTATATCAGTGATACAAGTTCTTCCATTGCTAGAATAATAATATGTCTACTTTAATAGTTGCATTTCCCCCTTATGTTTGTTTATTCCTCAATATTGAGGATTTTGAGACGGTGAGGCTCACTCTGTTTCTGACTGAGAGAGGCTTTGTATCTCATGAGGCAGAAGAATGGAACTGTCTTGCTTGCAGTTGTAGATAGTCTGTGTTTTGGGATGGGCGTTGTCCAAAATCCTCCTTTTGTTAGTTGTCCTGGGTGAGTCCAGTGGACTGGAGAGTAGCTATTGCAACTATGCTGAGAGTCAGTGCTCAACCAACATAGAAACAGACCAAAGATTTAAGCCTCTGGGAAATATATTTAACAAGTACAGTGCTAATTATAGGTTCAAATAAAAAGGACAGAAGAGCCATGTGTAGGGAAATTATAAATGAGCCTAACTCTGTTATAGGGTGCCAAATTCCTGAAATTTTCTGCCCTGCCTATACTGTCTAGATGTCTCTAGAGCCCTTAGGAGCCCTGTTGTTTGGGGCACTGTTTACTGTGGCAGTCAGTGAGATCCTGCTGATATGGGTATTAGCATAACTTCTGGAATGACCTTCTGACTCACTTTGAAATCTCTTAGCCATAAAAACTCATTTGCATTTAATATTTCCGCCTTTTGGTCAAGGTCTTCTTCCAAATGCATCACTAGTTGGCCTTTGGTAACAATCCCTCAGTGCAGGGAGTCTCATCCCCGGGAGTCATGTCCCATGCCTGAGAAAGAGTGCATTTAGAGACTGAGTTTGGCTTAGAGGAAGGATGCATTTAAGCAACAAGGAGGCTTTCAGGAGGTAACTCTTAGGCAATATATAATACTAGGCTAAGTTTCAATTTCACAAGAACAAGGTTCATAAGTACAACCATCAATATCAAGGGCCTGGTGTAATGGTCTGTCCTCCTTTGCCAGGCATTGCTCATGTACTCAGGGGATTCTTGATGCTTTATAAGAGAATGCAGCAGGATTTCCCAGAATGGAAATTCAATATTTTTTCAGTTATTGTGTGGGTTTATACCCACTGAGACAATGTCCCATGACCACTGAACATATTCATATACTATACAGGCATGCCCCAGGTTCACCACTCCCCACATATTCCCCCATCACTGACACCCCACACCAGTGATCCTCTGCTGCCACAGTTGTGACCCTTCTGCTATCCAAAACCTTCTCCAAAACAAAGCCAAAAATAAACAAATAAAAATTATTAGAAAATAAAATAATAGTAAAAATAATAACAAAAAATAAAAAAAATAAAAAATGAAAAAGCAAAATTACAAAAAAAAAATTTTGTGTGTGTCTTTCATCACCATAAGCTCTGTTGTCTTTTATGTACAGTGATGATTTCTTCTGTATGTTCCTCCAGTGTCTTATTATTTTTGCTCTCTCTTCAAAGAAGCTTTAGATTACAAAAAAAGTAACATAGAAAATATAGGGGATTCCCCTATACCCAACTCTCTCCCCCTCTCCAACTCTCACCTATTAATAGCATTTTATATGTATGTGGTACTTTTGCTGCAATTGATGTACAAATATTGAAGCATTGCCACTAACCATGGTCAATGGTTTACATTATGGTTTACATTTTGCACCACACACTTTTATAGATTTTGGCAAAATTTGAAATGGCCTGTATCCTTCATTGCAAAAACATGCAGAACAATTCCAATGCACTAAAAATGCCCTCCTTGTCCCCACAGAACCTATGGTAACCACAAAGTTTCAGTTTTTGAAGAATAAGGTTCATAGTTACATGCAATAATATTGAGGGCTTGACATATTGATCTGGTTTCTTTGATTAGGCACTGCCTATGTCCTCGAGAGATTCTTGCCCCTCTAATTGAGAACATAGTGTGGCTCCCCAAAATGGGAATTTATTATTTTCTTGTTTATTTTGTGGGTCTCCACCCACTGAAGTAACACTCTATGGCAAGATGAATACTTTCATATTCCACAGGAGCATATCCCAGGTGTGCCCTATCCTGCATATCCCCCAACCCTTGACACCCTGCACCCTCACCTGTCATATTTTCCGAAAGAACATTCTCATCATTGTAGTTTTAACCACAGACCTACAAATTCCCAGAGTTCACCTTTTCCTTCCCCCAATATTCCCCCAAGTTTCATGGATAGTCCAACCCAACCCCACCCTACATTCCAGAACTGTCAAACCCAATCACATCACTGCACACTATCACCCCCATCCATTGACCAACCACCCCCTTCCACCTTATCATAGATTTTGCCCATATTGAGCATCCGTTCACCACCCTCTACTGCCTTTGTCTCCTGATAACTTATCTTCCAGACTCTAGCTTTGTGACTCTGCTCAATTTGCTTAAGTCATATAATATTTGTTCTTCAGTGACTGGCTTACTTCACTCAACATAAGTTCAAGATTCATCCATGTTGTCCTGTGTGCTAATACTGCATTCTTTCTTATAGCTGAGTAATACTCCATTGTATATATATACCACAATTTGCTTATCCATTCATCTGTTGATGGACACTTTGGTTGGTTCCAACTTTTGGCAACAGTAAATAATCCCACTATGAACATTGGTGTGCATATATCTGTTTGTGTTCTTGCTTTCAATTCTTTGGGATATGTATCCAGACAGGATTGCTGGATCATATGGCAGTTCTATAGTTAGCCTCCTGAGGAACTGCCAAACTGTCCTCCACAGTGGCTGCACCATTATACATTCCCAACAGCAGTGGACAAGGATTTCCTTTCCTCCACATCCTCTCCGACACTTGTAGTTTTTAAATAGCCACCAACCTAATAGGTGTAAGATGACCTCTCATTGTAGTTTTGAGTTGCATTTCCCTAATAGCTAGTGATGTTGAACATCTTTCATGTGCTTTTTAGCTATTTATATTTCTTCTTTGGAGAAGGGCTTATTCAATTTTTTTGCTCGTTTTTTATATGGGTTGTTTGTCTTTTTATTTTCAAGATGTAGGATTTCTTTATATATGCTGGATATTAGGCTCTATTGGATAAATGGATCCCACATATTTTCTCCCATTGGATAGGCTGCCTTTTTACTTTTTGACAAAGTCCTTTGAAGCACAAAAGTTTTAAACTTTGAGGTGATACCATTTATTTATTTTTTCCTTTCATTGCTCACACTTTGGTTGTAAAGTTTATGAATCACTTCCTACTACAAGATCTCATAGATGCTTCTTTACATTATCTTCTAGGAGCTTTATAGTCTTGGCTCTTATATTTAGGTCTTTGATCCATCTTGAGTTAATTTTTGTATAGGGCATAAGATGGTGATTTTTCTCTTTCTTTTGGATATGGATATCCAGTTCTTCACATAACATTTATGAAGAGGCCATTCTGTCCCAGTTGAGTGGGCTCAGTAGCCTTGTCAAATATCAGTTGCGAGGATCTATTATCAGAAACTCGCAATTCGGTTCCATTGGTATGTCTAGTCTTGTGCCAATGCCATGCAATTTTGTCCATGGTAGCTTTGTAGTATGTTTTAAAGTTAGTTAGCATGATTCCTCAAATTTCACTTTTATTTTTCAGTATGTTTTTGGCTATTTGGGGTGTCTTGCCCATCCAATAAATTTCATAATTAGCTTTTCCAATTCAGTAAAAATGGTGGTGTAATTTTTATTGGGATTGTGTTAAAACTGTAAATCAATCTGGGCAGGCTAGATATCTTAATGATGTTTCATCTTACAATCCATGAACATGGAATACTCTTCCATTTGTTTAGATCTTCTTTCATTTCCTTTAGCAATGTTTTGTAGTTTTCTGTGGACAAGTTCTTTATGTCTTTAGTTAAGTTTATTCCTAGGTATTTGATTCTTTTAGTTCCTATTGTAAATGAAACTTTTTCTTGATTCCTTCCTCAGATTGCTCATTATTGGTTTACAGAAATGCTATTGATTTTTGCATGTTTACTGTATATCCTATCACTTTACTGAACTTGTTTATCAGCTCTAGAAGCTTTTTTGCAGATTTCTCAGGGCTTTCTAGGTATAGGATCATGTCATCTGAAAATAGTGAAATTTTTACTTCTTCATTTTCAATTTGAATGCCTTTTATATCTTTTTCTTTCCTAAGTGCTCGAGCATGTACTTCTACCACATTTTTAAATAAGAGCAGTGACAGTGGGCATCCTTGTCTTGTTCCAGATCTTAGAAGGAAAGTCTTTAGCATTTCACCATTGAATATGACATCAGCAGTGTACTTTTCATATACACCCTTTATCATGTTGAGGAAGTTTCCTTCTATTCCTATGTTTTAAAGTGTTTTTATGAAGAAAGGATGCTGTATTTTATTAAATGCTTTTTCTGCATCAATAGAGACAATCATGTGATTTTTTTTTCTTTGATCTGTTAATATGATGTATTACATTGATTTATTTTCTTATGTTGAACCATCCTTGCATACCAGGGATGAAACCCACTTGGTCATGGTGTATAATTTGTTTGATGTGTTGTTGAGTATGATTGGCAAGTATTTTGTTGAGGATTTTAGCATCCAGGCTCATTAGAGAGATTGCTCTGTAGTTTTCTTTTCCTGTGGTGTCTTTATGTGGATTTGCTTTAGCGTGATGTTGGCATTATAGAATGGATTAGGCAATATTCCTCTACTTCTATTTTTGGAAGACTTTAAGCAGGATTGGTGTTAGTTCTTTCTGAAATAATTGGTAAAAATCACCTGTGAAGCCATCTGGTCCTGGGCTTTTCTTAGTTGGGAGGTTGTTGACAACTAATTCAATCTCATTGTGATTGGACTGTTGATTTCATCAACTTCTTCTTTTGTCAATGGAGGCTGCTTTTGTGTTTCTAGAAATTTGTCCATTTCATCTCCATTAGCCATCTTGTTGATATACAATTTTTCCAAGTATCCTCTTATGCTACTTTTTATTTCTGTGGGATTGATGATAATATCCTTTCCCTCATTTTTTATTTTTTATGTATTTGCATCTTCTATCTTTTTTTATTTGTTAGTCTAGCTAAGGATTTGTCAATTTTATTAATCTTCTCAAAGAACCAGTTTTTGGTATTGTTAAAATTTTCTAGTGTTCCTACATGACATTGCAATGATGGATACAGGCCATTATACATTTTGTCAAAAACCACAAAATTGTGCAGTGCAAAGAATAAACTGTACTGTAAAATGTAGACTGTGGTTAGTACCAATGCTTCTAGTGTGGCAATAAATGTACCACACTAATGAAAGATGTTGTTAATGGGGGAAAGTGGGGAATGGGGAAAGAATAAGGTATATGGGAATCCCCTATATTTTCAATGTAACATTTATGTAATCTAAAGCTTCTTTAAAAATAAAAAAATAAAAATGATGTATATGGCAAAACCTAGAGTAACAACTAAGAAAGTAACTTAAGTAAACAATAAAAATTGTAAATGAATTAGAATGTTATACTAGAGAATGTTCATTTAATATAAAAGAAGCCATTAAAGGCGAAAAAAAGGAACAATATATGAGTCATATGGAAAAAGGAAATCCCATTATTTCAATAATAACATTAAATGTGGATTGAGCAAACAATCCTATAAAAAGTCAGTTAGTCAGATTGGATCAAAGCAAATGTACACCTCTATGTTATCTACAGAAAACACATTTTTGATTCAAAGTTATAAAGATTTTAAAAGAGAATAATGGAAAAAATATGCTATGCTAACAACAACTGTAAGAAAACTGAAGTGGCTACCATAATATCAGTCAAAATGGAATTAATAATGTTACTTAAGATAAATAAGGTCATATTATATATTATGATGATGAAAGTGTCAATCCTTGGAAAAGGTACAGGAATTATAAACATATATGCATTTAACAATATAGCTCCAACAAAAATGAAGCAAAACTTAAAAAATGAAGGGAGAAAGACAATTCAATACGAATATTTGGAGATTTCCATATCACACTTTCAATAAGAGATACAAGTTGGTAGACAAAAATGGAAACAAAGACTTCACAAAATGATAAATCAATTAGAACAGACACTCAACCCAAAAACAGCAGAATATGGATTATTCTCAAGAGCTCATGGACCATACTCTGGGATACACAATATGCTAGGCCATGGTAGCATATTGTTATTGATATGTTTATGAATATATCAATATATGATATATTGATATTGTTTATGAATTCCAAAAATAAATATTGGATTATGTTTGTAAACTGGTCTCTTCCTCTGGATGTGATTAAATTATGATTAGGGCTTTGACTGGGCTATGTCAGTAGGATGTTTAGTCCCCACCCCCTTGGAGACTCACAGATAAAACTACATGGCAGAAAGTAGAGTGAGAGTTTTGAGCTGGAGCCCGGGAAGTAAGCATCCAGAGGATCAGAGCTCTTGAGTCTGGAGAGTATTGAGCCCTAGGAAGAGAGGAACCCAAGAAGCCTGAACTCTTGGCAGACATCAGCAGCCATCTTGCCCCAATATGTGGCAATAGACTTTGGTGAGGCAAGTAACTTATGCTTTATGCCTTGGTCACTATAAGTTTCTACTCCAAATAAATACCCTTTATGAAAACCAACAGATTTATGGTATTTTGCATCAGCGCCCCTTTGGCTGACTAATACAGCCATTAATAAGCTTCAAAATGCTTAAAAGATTGAAGTCATACAATCACAATAGGATAATATTAGAAATCAATAACAGAAAGAAATTCGGGAAACTGACAAATATGTGAAAATTGATTTCATAGAATAAGTCACAAGATAACTAAGAAAATACTTTAGAATGAATGAATTTAAGATGCCACACACCAAAACTTATATAGGGCAGCTGAAGCAGTGTATAGAGTGAAGCATTTATAACTATAAATACTTTTACTAAAAAATTTTAAAAAGCTCAAATCAATAACCTAAAGCTTCTTAATTAAAAGGCTAAAAAAGAGCAATCTAAACACAAAACAAGAAAAGGAAAGGAAATAGTAAATATTAAAGTGAGAATTAATGAAATAAAATACAGAGAAAAGAAAGATCAAGTCAGCAAAATGAGAAGTAAGTTTTTGAAAAAATGAACAAAATTGAGCAACATTTATATTGAATGAGAAAGGAAAAAGAAGAGACTCAAATAACTTAAATCAGGGATTAAAAAGGGAACATTTTTACTAATCTACAGAAGTAACAGTAACATCAATAATAATGCTGATGGTATTGGACTAAGAACAACTTTATTCCAAAAAATTAGATAACTTCGATGAAGTAGACAAATCCCTTGAAAGTCACAATCTACCAACATTGCTTCAAGAAGAAATAGAACATTTGAATATACCATAAGAAAGCAAGAGATTTCATTAGTAATAGAAAAAAAAAAAAAAGAAAAGAAAAGAAAAGAAAATACTTTTCACAAAGGAAAGCCCAGGTCAGAAGGGTGTGCTGATGAATTCACCAATTATTTAAAGATGAATTAATACCAAATATTCGTAAAATATTTTTAAAATAACATATGAAAAGAACTCTTCCTAATTCATTCCTAATTCATTCTATAAGGGCTGTTTTATCTTGATACCAAAGCCAGACAAAGATAACACAAGAAATGAAAACTACAGACCAATGTCTCTTTTGAATATAGATTCAAAATTTCTCAACAAAATACTAGCAATCTGATTTCATCAACAAATAAAAAGCATTTTAAACATTTTAAACCATGACTGTGGTGGTTTGGAACTGTATGTAACCCAGAAAAACATGTTCTTAAAATTAATCCATTCCTGTGGGTATGAATCCATTCTAAGTGGGACTTTCTGATGAAGTTACTCCAGTTAAGGTATAGGTCACCTCAATCAGGATGGATCTTAATCCTGTTATAAGCGGAATAAATTCTGATATATAGAGAGAAAGACATGGGAAGCAAGAAACTGAAACCAGTGGATCCTGGAAGAGAACTGAGAGGCAAGAGACTAGCCCCAGAATGCCAGTCTCCAGGAAGAAAGCATTACTTTAATGATGCCTCATTTTGGACTTTCTCTTAGATTTAAAACTGTGAGCTAAGAAAGTCTCATTGTTTCAGCCAATCCATTGCATGGCATTTGCTTGAGTAATCAAGGGAACCAAAACAATCAGCAAATGTAATTTATCCCAGGAATGCAGTGTTGGTTTGATATACAAAAATCCACCATACCAATAGAATGAAGGACGAAAGAAAGAAAGAAAATACAATCATCTTAATGGATGCATTAAAAGCCTTAGAAATCCACCACTCCTTCATGATAAAAATAACCAACATTCCAGGACATAAAAGAAATTCCTCCAAAAAAAAGTATTTACCAAAAAACCCACAGCTAATATCATACTTAATGGTGAAGGGCTGAATGATTCCTGCCTCATATAAGGAACAAGACAAAGATTATGTTCTTGCCAATTCTAGTCAACATTTTACTGGAGGTATATCCTGGGAAATTAGGCAAGAAAAGGAAGTAAAGGGCATATAGAATTGGAAAGGAAAAAGTCAAAAACCATCTCTATTTGCAAATGTTATAATTTTGTTTATAAAAAACCCTAAGGAATTCACTAAAAGGATTAGTGTTAGTTCATTGTTAGTGTACAGAAATACAACTGATTTTTGCATATGTTTTATGTAACCTGAAGCTTTGCTGAATTAGATAATTAGTTATAAAAATAACACCAAATAAAGTCTCCGGGAGTGTGCTCAGTACTACCCAGAATATTCCTGTCTCATCATCTCTCTGCCTAGGTCTTTCCTCAGACATGATGACCTCATCACCATCCTGGAATAAAAGTATGGAATTTCACATATATTATGGCTAAATATTTAAATGTTGTAAATCAATTTGTTTATTGCATGTCTTTTATAATGGGTATTTTTGAATAATGTGATCCTCTCTACCTCAGTTATTTAAATACCTTAATTTGGGTTTACCTTGGTGATGTCTCATGATGAGACTCAAGTTGTTTATCCCCAGTGGAATTCTCCATAAGGGATGCTGTGTCATTTTCAGGGCATCACCTCTGGTAGCATTTGGTGTCTGTCTGATTCTTACTGGTGATGTTAATAATAAGCTTGTCTAGGGTTTTGTAACTTCTCTATTGTAAAGTTACTCTTTTCCTCATGAAAAAAAATTAAACAATAAGTGATTTAAGATGACTTGAGTATTGTCAATCTCAACAAAATTTCCCCTAAATTTAGCATCAATTGAAGCTTCTTCCATGAACCAATATTTTCTATGAGAGTTGGTAGTTTTATTTTATATTTAATAATATTTCATTACATTTTCAAAAATTAAATAAATATGTTTATATATAAATAATTCAATTTAATTTTTGATCTTTATTGTCTAGAACTTATATTTTACAATACAAATGTGGTAGAATATATTCAATATTTTAGAAAAATATGCTTTTTGAAAACAAGATGAAAAAACTGCATTTTCATTTTAAAATTTTGTTTAAATTACATTTTCATTGAATTATGCCTTCATTATGTGTTGTTCCTGAATCCTCTGGTTATGTGAAATTATGTGAAAATTTTTACTGTAACAACATTTGAATGATTTTGCATAAATGAAAATAATAAAATAGACTTATTGTGAATTATGTATATTATTCTTTTATTTATAGTCCAAATATTACTAGCTCATCAATAGTATGATCAGATATATGCAATAATACTTAAATTTAGTCTTTGATAAACAACTGCCATTTATACATTTGGTGAAGGGAGGGTGATTTGTCTTTATGAATGCATATTTGTCAAAGTAGGAGTATATTTAATTTGGCAGTTTATTGCCCTGATTTACAATATTTGAATATTTAGCCATAATATATGTGAACTTCCATACTTTTATTGCAGGCCTGATGATGAGGTTGTCATGTCTGAGGAAAGGGCTAGGCTGGGAGATGATGATAAAGCGAATATTCTGGGTAGTATTGAGCACCTTCTCTGAGATTTTACATCAAGCAACAGAAAGTCAAGTTTTGTTTAAAGTAAAGGATTTAAGTGTAATCACTCAAAGAAAGTATACAGAGACTGGTTATTTAGTATTACAAGAAAAGATATAATGATCAAAGGAGTAGTATGATCAGGAACTGGAATCAAACAGCTCCACCTCTGGGTTAGATGCTGGAATTCTCTAAAGGTTTCACAAGAGATAAGATGGCAAATTATTTCTAAGGATAAATGGGTTAATATTCTGCAGTTGTATCCCTGGTGCCTAAATATTATCTTTTATTTAGCTTTGAAGGTTTTAGGGTGGGAAAATATTCCTGACTAGATCGCCTGGCACTTCCCCATTTTAAGTGCTGAAAATCAGTGTAGAAAACATTTTTGCCCAATAGAAGTTAGCAAAATATACATTAAATCTTTGCAGTGTTGTCTGAAGTAATAAAAAATCCTTCAACACACACATCTTTTAAATATTACTCAAATCACTGGCAAACTCTAGAGGAAATTTGGAGAATTCTTAGGCCCAGGTATACAGTCGGTAGTGGGCTCTGCTTTTCTGACCCTTGAGTAGCACCCTTCCCCTTGTTTTTCAGTGATGACAATAATCACCACCGAAAGCCTTTATTTAGGTGTTTTTTCAGCATCAGTGTTGTCCTTTTCTGGGCCCTATTGAATCTTAACAAGAAAATCCTCCCAGTTTCTTCCTTTGACCTGTCATGATTTTGTTTTCTCTCACATCTTTATAAACAAGAAAAAATTAAAAAAGCAAATCAGTCTTCACTGAGGCAGACTAAAATAAATTTCGCCAGACGATTTTCTATATCCCTTCCCTTTCCTCATCATTTGGATGCTCAGAAATCTGCCAAAACATAAAAAAGCCCCTCTCCTAACTTTAAAAAATTTTTTTACTTCAGATGGTTCTATACCCGCCTAACTCATTTTTGTGGGCTGTAGGTTATTTCCTCTGTGGCTTTAGCCCAGTCTAATGTCTGACCTAAGGAATTAAAATAGGCTCATGCTTTGTCAAGCATAAAGATATCCTGAAATTTACTTGTATCCATATAAGACCTAATGATATGAGTAAGGAAAATTTTACATATTTTGTGGGGGGGTTTTCCATACAGTTGGTCAGCAAAAGTTCACCATTCCTTTATTTCCACTGCTTTACCCCTACTTTTCTCTTCATATCACTGCTGGTAATTCCACAAGAATTCCATTGAAGCATGGAAAAATATCCCAAAGGAAAAACAAAACACACCCTACTTTGCTTTTGATTACTATGACCTACAACTCCTTGTATACCTTTGTAAAGTTAGGTCTGTCTTATAACTTTAATTTCAACATGTAATGTTTAAAAATAGGCAGGCAAAAATAGGAGCAATGTTGTTGGCTGAATATTATTAATGGCATGGCTAAACCTGCATTTTTTTCCCCTTGAGTTTCATTTGGACCTTAAGAGTAAATCAGGGTAAGCGGGTGTGGCTCAGTTGATAGAGCTCCCATTTACCATGTGTGAGGCCCCGGGTTCGCTTCCCTGGGCCTCCTTGTGAGAGCAGGCCTGCCCATGCGGCGCGGTGGGCTGATGCAGCAGGACCTCA
The DNA here is from genome assembly GCA_029593785.1 of Cabassous unicinctus. NCBI lineage: Eukaryota > Metazoa > Chordata > Mammalia > Cingulata > Chlamyphoridae > Cabassous > Cabassous unicinctus. The sequence continues at coordinate 22,624 of JAQZBX010006670.1, read as the reverse complement.
CAGCAAGAGGGAGATAAGCAGACACGGAGAAAACACACAGCGAATGGACACAGCAAAACACAAGCAGCAAGGGGGGGATAAATAAATAAATCTTAAAAAAAAAAAAAAAAGAGTAAATCAAATGTGGTTGCATCCACGACAGAAATATTATTCTTTTGTCAGTTAAAATAACTTAGACAGCTCAATAATTACAAGCAATATTTTCCCTTTGATTTAGATGATAGCAGCAATACTCATTCTTTTAAAATTTACATTACCCTGACTTCAAGGGCCTACTACTTCATAAAATAAGGCTTGATGTCCAGGCACATACACTCACAGAATCACTTCCTAAGATATACTAAAGTCCTTTCCCACCATATAACATTGTAGTATTTAGCATGTCTTCACCATGCTTCCTAAGTGGGAGTCTGATATTTACTTTTCCCCCAATTACTCTATTAAAGATTTTCATTATGAATATAGATTATTAGTCTCATCTGAGTAAAAAATTAAAGTGACACTTAAAAAAGGCTTCTCAAGTAACATTCTTGGAGTCATTAAGAAAGTTGAACTGCTCATGAAAATCTCTTTTTGATATGTTGAAGAAGGTTTTCTTTCTTTCCTGGCTTTTCTGAGAAAAAGCAGAATGGGTCAAATTCTGTTGTCTTAACTTTTTTTCTATGTTTGCAATCTCTATATCATAGAAGCAATATTGCACTTACCTTCAGCTTGGCAAGGCTTTATAAACAAAGCACATGGCTGTGTTCCAATAAAGCTTTATTTATAAAACCAGGCAGTGGGCTAGATTTGGCCTGAAAGCTGTTCTTTGCCTATCTCTGAGAGATACAAAGACCTCTACTAGATATTAGAAAACATGCAAATAAGTATGTACTATGTACCTAATCTCAAAATATTTACAAGCTGATGACAAAACATAAGCACAAGAATAACTTACCTTATAAGACATTTTATAATGAGTTCCAAAAGAACGATATGGAAAGCATTAAAGGCCAGAATTATGAGTTGAGATTATATATGTGGCAGAACATTTTGTATTAAGATAGAGTAAAACTATAATCCTATTATTGTTTAGCCACATCACCATATACTTAACATGCCAAAAATTTAATTATATTTCTAAATTCCTAAAAATACAACAAATATAAGACTTTTGAGGCAAGGTTTATATTACTTTTTAAATTATTGTTCATTTTAAATCTAGTCTATTTACTATGTGTTTTAGTATCCCAGCTGCTAAAACAAATACTATACTACGGATTGGCTTAAACAATGAAAATTTATTAGATCATGAGTTTGAAGCTTGGAGAAGTCCAAAATCAAAGCAGCAGCAAGGCAATGCTTTTTTATCTGAAGACTGTTTCATTCCAGGGCTGGCTGTCAGCGGTCCTGGGTCTTTGGCTTGTCTGTCACATGACCTTTCTTGTTCAGGTTCCATTGACTTCCAGCTTCTTGTTGCTCCCCTTCACTCCCTCTATGCCTAATTTCCTATATTTATAAGGGCTTCATACATACAGGATAAAGGCCCACTCTCATTTAGTTTGGGCACACCTTAATATCATCCTCAAAGGTCTTATTTACAAATGGGTTTATACTCATAAGACCAGGGGTTGGGACCCAAACATGCCTTATATGGGGGATATAATTCAATCCCCAACCCTATGTAATTTGATTATCCTCAGTTATAAATTCTTGGTAATCACATTTCTATCTTAGAACTGTGCTTTTCATTTATTTATTTTCCTTGGCACACAAATTTATGATTTTTTCAAAATAGATTTTTCTGTGCTTTAGCTTATCTTCCCTTTTACACTTATGGGACATCTCATTGTAATGTTTGCCAGAACAGAAACAATTTTTGTGCTTTTGTATTTTACTTTTTTCCCACCAATAATAAAGCATTATGTATAACCTTTTAATTAATAAATGTCAAAAAAATTACTTCACTACCAAACAGGAGTAAAATTACACTTGGAAATTAATGTAAAGTAGATAAATTTTCTGATATAGAACAAATAAGCCTTTTCTTCAATCATGGTTATACCACAAGAAGTTTGGGGGGATAGAGGTGAAGATCTATGCATCATGTTCTGTAATTGTGATACTTTATGTCTCTAATAGAAGGAAAGTAATGCATTAAACAAAATCACAGAAATTGATATCTTGGAATAAATTTTCACATATCTGAAACACATTAACCATTAATATCTTTTTCTCTCTTTTCCTTTCATATTTTACACACTTCCATAACTAACGTGATAAGTAAACCATTTATCTGTTAAAATTACACTTCCCTGTTTTTAATGAAAAGCAAAACTATAATTTACAATTCATCATTGAAGAAAAGTTTCAATTCTACATGAACAAGAAGAGACCTTTATCACTTTCTGGCTATTTTTAATGTTGTGAGGAACTTATTCTTTGGTATACAATATCTTTGCTTGAACACATCTCCTCTAAACATCACAACTTGATTATATTTGCCAGAACTAACACAAGTGGCATTTGCTCTTCTCCAAAGAGGAAGTTTCACCAAAAATCCTTTCCTTGTCTACAGTTTTCCCAAGGCTCAAGTTATCCAAATTTAATATAAACACAGCTCTGGATAAATAATCTAAATTTGTTCTCATGCAGTGTGACTGTTGACACAGCTCGGAGTCTGTCACCCTTGCGTAATTGAATGGGATGGTTGCCTTTGAAAGCTGACAAGAGCACTTCTTTACCTTTATGTGTTCTAGGCACTGCCTTCAGAAATAACTGCATTTTTGGCAGGAAAGCACATTTAATTTGGCTCATAATTTTTCTATCATTATCAAAAGTATTTATAGAATATCATTGATGGATGATTTGCTTCTTTTTTACCTGGAATGTTACTAGGGCTCCATAGGAAAGTAAAGCCCCAAAGGGAAAATGCAAATGTAGCATATTTCCTGTTTGTACTGGTTCCTAATATTTTGTTGAAATACTGAATCTCAGTTAAGAGACTATCAATTTTCATTATTATATACTGACACTTTCACCACACAGAAAATTCTTCCATCTTTCTCTCTTTCTATCTCTTGACATTAAATATACAGCCTGGGAAAATGAAGACCTTATGAAAGATGTCCAATAAATCATAATGATTAATTCATAGTTCAATTATTTGACAAAACTGCAGTAAGATGAACATGCTAAAATTACGTTTCTGAATAACCTGATCAATCCAAACTTTGTAAAATATTTAGGTAACAATCAGATTGAAGCCCTAAGAAAAATCTTTGTCCATCAGCATGGAGATAATTTAAACAGTATATCACAGCATGTTTGATATCCTTGTCAATTATCTCATAAACAGGCACATTGGATTTATGCTTACAGCTATACTGCTTCCTCAAGTTTGTAGCTATACTTATAAAGAAATATTTAGTATCATAATTTGTCATTATTCTACTAAGCTATAGTTGATAATTGACAAGTAAAAAGCATTCCCTCTGTTAAAACTCTAATTAAATATGGAAGAAGCATTAATTCTTGAGTCAACTTATGGTTCAGCTGAACGGCAACAAGCTATATTGGCTGAAGTTGCATAATGTATTCAGATTTCTTTGCCTATAATTTTAGAAAATAAATCCTCAATAAAGGCTAAATAATCATAATCATGTAATAAAGATATTTTATTCACAACTGGTGGTCATAAACCCACATTTTCCATCCAGGTTCTTAGAGATTTCTTGGGGACACTTCAAGATGTTCTCTTTAAACTTGGTTAGAAGAACAGATATATCGTTAGAACTTTTATTCTAGTATTATTTTACTTAAATAAATATTTTAAAATGCATATTGTAATTTGGTTCGCTCTCTTTATTTATATATTATTTTTCATATATTCCATCACATTTTAAGAAATAAGTGATTGCATAATCTTCAAATCAAGAAAAAGATGATACCATGACATCTGTTAGTATAATGTCAATTTAGAATAACTGAGTACCTACTAAATGCAAAATGTTTCATTGAAAAAATATTAATTTGAACTCAAGAGAAAAGCCCTAAACCTACAACTCATTGGTTCTGTGTCCTTCATAAAATCTATTCACATTTTTCAGTTTCTTCATCTATATATTGGGGATAGTGTTAATTCTTAACTGCTGTGAAGATAATTGAAAATAATATTCTCAAAGCATGTTATAAACATTAATTGTGATTTAGTTATATCTATCTAATAAGGATAGTGCTAATTCTTAACTGTTGTGAAGATAATTGAAAATAATATTTTAAAAACATTAAATGCAATTTAGTTACATTTCAGGAAGATTCAAATTCCAAGCATAGCAAACCAGGACCTTCATTATCCAGTAACAGAAAACCTTTTTGACATTATCTTCCCCCAAATTCCTGACTTGATCTGTTACTATATTTATAATAATTTTCGCTCAGTAACCTCATATAATTTCATTTATAAATCTTGTTTTATTATGATATATAACACATGCTCAGAAAATTATCCTATTTAATGAGTAGGTGTAAAATCAATGCACATATAAATCATCACCCTTCTCAAGAAATACAGTTGTGACAGAATCCCAAATTCGTGTGCCCTACGCCAAACACAAACACTTAAATAGAATATAATAACTTCATGATAATCAGACCATTTTTTTCCATTTATAGTTTTGCTATCAGTTTATGCATCCTAAACAATATAATATCCGTTTGTTTATTTTAGAACTTTAAGTAAATAGGATCACATGGTGTATATTTTCTGTTTATTGCTGTTTTCACTCAATATTTTATTCTGGTGTTCATCTGTATTTTTAAATGTTGATGTAGTTTTATCATTTTCAATCCTATACAGCAGTTCATTGTAGATGAAACCATTATTTATTTATCCATGCAAGTGTTGATGTAAATGTGGAATATTTCCAGTTAAGGGCTATTCTGAATGATGCTGTGATAAATATTCTTTTCCTGGTGTACCTGTACTTGCATCTCTATGATATATCCCTAACAATCGAACTGATGGGTCACAAGATATAGGCATCTACTTGTATAGAATGTATAATTTTTTTTCTTTTCTTTTTGTGGGTACCTAAACATTAAAACATCCATCTTAATTTTAAAAATTATTGATAATTCCATCCTCCTGTTTATCAAAATGAGAATAAGAATACATTAACCACCTCCTGATGTCTATATTATTGTTATTGGTTATTTTAATTCTATCTTGATTTTTAGCTCTCAAATGCAATATTAATTTCATTTTGTACAGTCATTATTCATTTAGATTTGCCAATATGTTTACCATTTTCTTTGATCTTCGTTCTTTCCTCCTTTCAAGACCTCTTCTCTGGGCTCAGTTGCCCCTGCCAGAGGCCTACTGGTAGGAGGGTGTTTTAGTTTGCTAAAGGGTGCCAATGCAAAATAACAGAAATGAGTTGGCTTTTATAACAGGAATTTATATCGATAAATTCTTACAGATCTGAGACTGTGAAAATGTCTAAAGTAAGGCATCTTCAGAGATGCTGTCTCAGCAAAGTTCCGCTGCTAGTGATTCTGGATTCCTGCCATGTGGCAAAGCAAATTGGTGGCCAGTTTCTGCCTTCTCCTCTAGGCACAATTTCTCCCTGATCTCAGCTATGGGTGATCAGGCATATGGCTCTTCTCTCTCCTCTGAGGTGCTCTGCTGATTCCAGCCTTCCGTCTCTCGCTCGACCTCTTAGGGTTCCTCTGTCCCTCTGCAGCTGGGATGCTTTCTCACCAGGTAGGGTAAAAGGGCAGCTCTCTTTCTCTGAGTATTCTCCATCTATACAGAACTCTAGTAAAAGGATTAGGACCTACCATGGGTCCAACAATTGAATCAAAATCCTTAACTGAAGTGATCTAAGCAAAGTGATCTAATCAAAAGTTCCCTTAACTGAATTTAGCTATAAGGTCCCACATACAATAGGCTTATATGCACAAGAATTGGTTAGCTTAATATCATAATATTCTGGGCTTCACAGAAGACTCAAAGTAGCAAAGAGGGTTTTTGTTTGAAAATGAATTCATGGCATCATATTTATACAAAGATATTTTTGCTTGAAGTAGACTTGTAGGCTGCAAGTTCTCCCACCTCCACCCCCACTTTTCTGCACCTTGAAAATACCGTTCCACTCTCTGTTAGCTTACAATTCCTGCCATTGAAAAGAGGGTAGTTAATTTATCTTTCTGTCCTTTGTGAGATAATCTTTTCCTTTGGTTAATGTTACTCATTTCTTTATGTTTTAGGGTGCTTCAAAATTTCATTAGATGTGTCTAGGGATTTTTTTTTTTTTTAATATTTTTAGAAGGAATTTTTAGACTTCCTGAATTTGGTATCTACATCACTAATGGAAATTTTTCAGCAATAGCTCTTCAAATATTGACTTTGCCCCATTCTTTTCCTCCTCTCTTCCTTACATTCTGATTAAGCATCTTTTAGACCTCAATTAAGCTTTCATGTGAAATTTCCAGGTCTAAACAAATCTATGAGTGTAGCACTTATGCACCATTCTGAATATTTTAATCTGCTCTAGCTTCTAGTTCATTATTTCATTTTTCATCTGTGTTTAATCTGATAATAAATCAACATGCCCATTGAGCTTTCAATTTTTGTTATTGTATATTTCATGTCTAAAAGTTTTTTGACTATTTTTAAGATCTGCTTGGTTATATTTAGTATTTTCTTGCCCTCTGAGATCCTTTAAAGCTTATCTATTATTTTAAGCATTGTAAACATGGTTGCTTAATAATCTATGTCTGAGAATTCCAAATATCTGAAGTCTGTCTGAGTCTGTTTCTGCTGTTATTTCCAGTGGTTTGAGTTTATGTTGCCTTGTTTCCTTGCATATTTATATATTCCTAACTGTGCCCTTCACATTTTTATTGAAAAATTATTTTTAGGGATTCTTTGAGGCCTAGAATAAAGGTATCTTGTGTTAGAAAGAATTGTTTGCTTCTTCCAGTACCTGTAGGCTGTACTAATTCAAGATGACCATAAACCAAGACTGTGACTTAAGGTTTCAAGCACTGTGAAAGTAATGCAAGCCTAGACTGTAAACAGATGGAGCATACCACCTAACTAATTCTCAGTGACTGGTATAGTTCTTTCTTTTCTTTTATCTCCTACTTTCAATGGCAAGAATACTTCCATATAATATCCTAAGGGATGCAGTAATTTTAAGTTTAAGATGGATCACAGTTTGAGATGTAAAGAACAGTTTTATAAGTTATACCATTCTAAGTGAGCTGTGGGTCTTCATTTTACTCTCTTTTTCTTCAGAGACCTAAAGGCCAAACCCCAAGTATATTCTATTAATAAATGCCATCATTGCAAAGTTCCTTAGTTGCTTTGGGGGACTACTTATATCTCTGAAATTGCCACTTTCCTTAAGGTTTTGATTTCATATTTCTATTTTGTTAACTCTTCAATTCACATATAAAGGCATAGACATATATATATGATATATTTACATATATATGTGTATATATTTATATATATGTGTGTGTTTATATACTTACATGCATGTCCATATGCAAATATATACAAACATACATATATAAACATCTATAATTTTCATTCCACTTACTGAGTGTACTTTTTTTTTATAAAAGAAGATTTAGATTGCATAAATCTTATGTTGAAAATATAGGGGATTCCCATAAAACCCCTCCCCCTCCCATAGATTTCCCCATTAATCACATGTTTCATTAATGTGGTACATTTTTTACAATTGATGAACACATATTGAAGCATTACTATTAACCATGGTCTAAGGTTTACATGATGTTTTACACTTTGTACCACTCAATTTTATAGGTTTTGACAAAATGTATAATGGCCTATATCCATCATTGTAATGTCATGTAGAACAATTCCCATGTACCAAAAATGCCTCATGTTACATCTGTTCTTCCCTCTCCTTCCTCTCAAAACCTCTGGTAAGCACTGCCTTTATATCAATGTTAAAAGTTCTTCCATTACTAGAATAATAATAAGTCTACTTTAGTCCATATTTGTATTTTCCCCTTATATGTTTTCATTCCTCAGTCTTGAGGATTTTGGAATAGTTATGCCCAATTTGCTTCTGATTGAGAGGGGGCTTAGATACCATGGGACAGATGGATGGAACTGTCTTACTTGTGGTTGGATACTCTCTGTTTTGAGAGATGGCCATTGTCCATCAACAGCCTTTTGTTAGTTGTCCTGGGTGAGGCTGATGACCTGGAGAGTAGATGATGGCTGCAACTCTGCATATGAACTAGCATGTGAATAGACTGAAGATTTAAGTCTCTGGGACACATATTTAATAGGTTCAAATAAAAGGGGCATAAGAGTCATGTGCAGGAAAATTATAAATGAGTCTAGGGAAGTGAATGTGACTCAAGCAATTGAGTTCCAGCCTACCACATGTGAGGTCCCAGGTTAGTTCTAAGTGCCTCCTGAAGAAGACGAGCTGGCACAGCAGGCAGGCGTAGTAAGCTGACACAACAAGATGATACAACAAGAAGACAGAAAGTGAAAAGACAACAAAGCAGGGAGCTGAGAGGTGGCTCAAGCAATTGAGTGCCTCTCATCCACATGAGAGGTCCCGGGTTTGGTTTCTGGTGCCTCCTAAAGAGAAGACAAGCAGACACAGAGAGAACAAAGCAAATGGACACAGAGAACAGACAGCAAGTGCAAACAATGAAGAGGAAAGATAAATAAATAAAATAAATCTTAAAAATAAATAAATAAATAAATGAGTCTAATTCCAATATATTGGGGGTATAGGTTATCATATATTCCAAGGTAAGGTCCACTAACAGGGTGCCAAATTCCTGGGATTGTCTTCCCTGCTTACAGTGTCTAAATGTCTCTAGAACGCTCAGGAGCCTGCCTGCTTGAGGCACTGTTTATTGTGGCAGTCAGTGAGAGCCTCCTGAGACGTGTATAAGCAAAACCTCCGGAGTGACCTCCTGACTCACTTTGAAATTTCTTAGACATAAAAACTCATTTGTATTTAATAATTCCTCCCTTTCATCAAGGCCTTTTGCCAAATGCATCATTAGTTGTCTCTCGGTAATAATCCCTTGGTGCCAGGGAGGCTTATCAACAGGTGTCATATCCTGTACCATGGGGAAGGTAGTGAGTTAATATGCTGAATTCGGTTTAGAGAGAGGCCACATTTGAGCAGCAAGGAAGCTTTCAGGAGGTAACTCTTTGGCAATATATTACTAGGCTAAGTCAATATCACAAGAATGAAGTTCATAAGTACAAGCATTAATATCAAGGGCCTTTCAATTTATTTAAAATTATTTCATCTAACATGTTTAGTTGTTTTCAATAGATGGCTAGCTTCAAATAACTTTGTCTAATTTTACTAGAAACACAAGCTTCAAAATGCTTTCTTTCACCTTTATGGAAACATTTACTCATATGTATGTGCTTTATAAAGAACAAGATTTTCTTTCCTCCTTTCTTTCTTTCTATCTTTCTTATCATCTTTCTTTCTTTGTTTGTTTCTTTCTTTGTTTCTTTGTTTCCTCCTTTCTTTCTCTCTTTTTCTCTCTCCTCATCTCTCTCTCTTTCAGTAAACAGATAGTTAACTAACATGTATTGAAAATATATAGCTTTCAATACATGTATTGAAAATTCCATAACTTTGAATATTCTACTCCCTCTACTTGGAATTAACTCTTTATCTGTCTTTTAGATTTTTCTCATCTTTTAAAATAAAGATTGAAAATGGAATAAGTAATAAAAAAGAGAAAACACCCATGTATCTGAGATATTTTACTAAAGGATTTTAAGCTGAATTAAAATATGTTCTTCCTTTTGGCATGAAGAAGAGAGATTTCTATAAAATTAGTGAGCATGAAATGAAGCTAGAGTCAATTTATTAAAGGAAAATATTTAGAGCAATCTACAGGAGGAAACTTAAGATAATAGTGTGAATTAGCACAGAGTTCTAAGTTATAGTATTAGGCTCAACTACAGAATAGAGAATGTTAGAAATTAAAGAGAATTTTAAAACATCAAAGATGCTTTGCTTTTTTTTGTTACAAAGATGGAAATGTTAGACAACCCAATAGAAATACAAACAAAAGACTTGAACAGATATTTCATAAAAGAGGATATATATATAGCCAAGAAATGTATGAAAATGCACTCAACTTCATTAGTCATCAAGGAAATGCAAATTAAGCCCACAGTTTGATCCCACTACAAACCATCAGAATATCTAAAATGTAAATAATATTGTAAATACCAAATGATGATGAAGGTATGTCACAAATGAAACTCTCATATGTAGCTGATCAAAGTGTTACCTGGTACAACCACTTTAGAGAAACTGTTGAGCACTATAAAAGTACATGTGCAGAAACCAGCAAGATGGCAGCAGAGTAAAGCACTCCTAGAATCAGCTCCTGCTACGGGGCAGTTGGTGATCACCAATAGCTATCTAGAGCACTTGTTTGGGGGCTCCAGAAGATCAGAAGTGTATCCTACAACATCTTTGAAAGAATGGAAGGAGGAGACTGCCCATCTGCAGAGAAGATTCGTAAGTAGAGCACTGTACACCACGGAGGCCAGTGCCCATCCTCCACTGGAGGCACAGGCTGCCTTGGGAGCTGTTCCGGGGCTGGAATTGGAAGCTCCACTTCCCAAAAATGGAGGAGGAAAAGACGGTTGGGCACCAACTTCAGCTGCTGATTAGTAAATTCGGTGGGCTAAAGTATAATTCTAAGAAAAACTAAAGTTTGAACCTGGCTGGTGGCCGCCATCTTAACCCACACCTGACACAAGGGGAAGCAGGGCTGACTGAAAATCACAGTGTTGTTAGGGACCAGCTTCTTTCCATCTATATCAAATTGCCACTCTAGCCTAATCCCCAGGCCCATCTTGGGCAGGAAGGAAGCTGAGGGGGAGCTGCGCCAGCCTTTCCAGGAAATTACAGGCCACACCACGGAGCCCGATGATCATCCTACTTTGGCAGCACAAGCCACCCTAGAAGCTGATCTGTGGCAAGAATTAGAAGCTTTATTTCCCAAAACCAGGGAAGGAAGAAATGTTTGACCATGGGTTTCAGCTACTGATTAGTAAATTCACTGGCTAAAGTATAACCTTAAGAACAGTTAAAGTTTGAGCCTGTCCAAGTAAGAAGGAGGCCGGTAGCCGCCATTTTGACTCTACCCCCAGCATGAGGAGAAGCCAGGCTGACTGAAAATCACAGTGAAGGTAGAGACCTGTTTCTTTCATCCAGATTGGTCTGCAGCCCTAGCCTAAGCTTCAGCCCCACCTCTAGCAGAGAGGTAGCTGTCAGGCCCTGCACCAACCTATCCAGGTAACTGCAGGTACATTTGGCTGTCACAGACTGAATAGTCGGAGGTTTGTCCAGGCAATTTCAGTCATCTTGGACCTGCACTGCATAGATTGCTGTCCACACCTGCAGCTACATCCCTGCCCAAGACAGAGGAGAAGGGGCATGATGTTTCATCAGTCTCTCTGGGCAACTACAGTCTAGGCCTGCATGAGTTGGATTATTCCACAAAGCTGTGGCTCTGTCCCTACCCCTAGCAAAGGCAAAAGTTGAGAGACGCTTCATTGGTCCTTGGGGCAATGAGGGCTGCTTGAGCCTCCACAGCTTATAGCACCAACTACATCTTTGGCTCCTACTACACAACCAGCAAGGGAGAAAGGGCAGGAAGCCCTAAACTAAAGAGAAAAACTGCATCCAGAATAAATACTCTAGTATGTTAGATGCCAAGACACCAAAAAAAAATTGCAATCCACACCAAGAAACAGGAAGATATGGCTCAGCTAAAGGAACAAGATAAGCTTCCAGATGACATAAAGGAGTTGAGACAACTAATCATAGATGTTCAAACAAATTTCCTTAATAAATTCAATGAGATGGCTAAAGAAATTTAAGATATTAAGAAGTCATTGGATGAGCACAAAGAAGAATTTGAAGACATATGTAGTAAAATAGCAGATCTTATGGTAATGATAGGCACAATAAATGAAATAAAAAATTCACTGGAATCATATAATAGCAGATTTGAGGAGGCAGAAGAAAGGATTGGTAAGGTTGAAGAAATGGCCTCTGAAAGTGAACATACAAAAGAACAAATGAAGAAAAGATTGGAAAAACTTGAACAAGGTATCAGGGAACTAAATGACAGCAAGAGACGTGCATTCCCAGAAGGAGAAGAGAAGGGAAAGGGGGCAGAAGGAATATTTGAAGAAATAATGGTAGACAATTTTCCAGCTCTATTGAAGGACATAGATATCCATGTCCAAGTAGCATGACATACTCCCATCTGAAAAAATCTGAATAGACCAACTCCGAAACACATGCTAATCAGAATGTCAAATGCCAAAGGCAAAGAGAGAGTTCTGAGAGCAGCAAAAGAAAAACAATGCGTAAGATATAAGAGATACCCAATAAGATTAAGTGCTGATTTCTCACTAGAAAACATGGAGGCAAGAAGACAGTGGTAAGATATATTTAAGATACTGCAAGAGAAAAACTTCCAGCCAAGAATCTTATAAATAGCAAGATAGTCTTTCAAAAATGTGGGCGAATTTCACAGATAAACAGAAACTGAGAGAGTTTGTAACCAAGAGACCTGCTTTGCAGGAAATGCTAAAGGGTGTACTACAGCCTGAAAAGAAAAGACAGTAGAGAGAGGCCTGGAAGAGAGTCTAGAAATGAAGCTTATAACAATAAAAGTAACTAAAACTGTCAAAAGAGTGGTGAAAATAAAATATGACAGATAAAACCCAAATATTCGAGAATAAACTTAACCAATGATGTAAAGCACTTGTTATCAGAAAACTACAACTCACTGTTAAATCAAAAAAGACCTAAGTAATTGGAAGAACATTCTATGCTCACAGATTGGAAGGCTAAATACCATTAAGATATCAAGTCTACTCAAATTGATGTACAGATTCAATGCAGTCCTGAGAAAAATCCCACCAGCATTTTTTAAATAATGAAACATGATTATCAAATTAATTTGGAAAGGTAAGGGGTCCTGAATACCAGAAATATCTTTAAAAGGAAAAGCAAAGTTGTAGGAGTCTCATTTCCAGACTTTAAGTCATATTACATAGCTAGAGTGATAAAAACAGCATGGTACTGGCATAAAGACAGACTTATAGACCAATGGAACTGAATTGATGGTTCAAAAACAGACCCTTATCTCTACAGTCAAGCGATTTTTGACTGACTCTCTTGCCAAAACCACCCAGCTTGGGCAGAACAGTCCATTCAACAAATGATGCTGAGAAAACTGGATACCCCTAGCCAAAAGAAGGAAAGAAGACCCCTATCTCACACCTCATACAAAAATTAACTCAAAATGAATCAAGAACCTAAAAATAAAAGGAAGAACCATGAAGCTTCCAGTAGAAAATGTAGGAAAATATCTTCAAGACCTGGTGGCAGGTGGTAGATTCTTAAAGGAGATAAAATGAGGACTGAGATGGGCTACTGATATTTAATGTATGTAGAAGTTTATATTAGCTTTACTGTAAAAGTGTGGAATTGTACAGAGTTGATGGTGACACATTATAGTGAGTAACAGCTGGTTTATAAATGGGGATGTGGATGAAAATGGTGGTCTGGGGATGGAAATGCCAGTTGACAGAGGGCTAGAGAATAATCTAGGGACTGAATAGCACAGTAAACCCAGAGGTGGATTAGAATTGTGGTTGATGGTACAGATGCAAGAGTGTCCTTTGTGAGCTAGACCAGCTGTACATCACTGTTGCAGGGTGGTGGGAATGTGGAAAAGCATGGGAAAAATACAACTGGGGTGACCCATGGACTGTGGTTAACAGTAATAATATAATATTCTTCCATCTATGCCAAAGATGTACTGTGTTGATAATGGGAGCATATGGAAAATGTGTGCCAAATGTATGCTGTGGACCTGGTAATAATCAGATGATATTATCTCATAATCTGTAACAAATGTTCCACCAAGGTGTGCTGTGTTGATAGAGGGGTGTTGTTTGGGAATTCTACACATGTGCATGATTGTTTATTAAGGTTACAGCTTCTGCCATAAAAATATATTTTAAAAAATAATAATAGGTTGGGTTGGGGGAAAATACAACAAATGCAAGATAAGGACTTTAATTAGTAGTATGATTTTGACAATATTCTTTCAAAATTTGTAACAAATGTCTCACGACAATGCAAGGTGTTGGTGGAGTGTTGATGTATTGGATCCCTGTATGAATGTTTTCTTTGTAAGTTCACAGCTTTTACTATATACTTATTGTTTATGTATTCATGTATAAATGATATAAAAATAATAATGGGTGGGTTGGGGGAAAATACTTTGGTTAGTAGTAATAGTTTGAGGATGCTCTTTAATCATTAGTTTAAAGTTTTTAACAACAATGCAAGGTATTGGTGGTAGTTTGAAGTATGAGAGCCCTGTATGATGTTATGTATGTTTGTTTTGTAAGTTCACAACTACTGTTATACACTTATTATTTATGTATATTCATGTATGAGTGATATACTTCAATAAATTTTTAAAAAATTAAAAACTAAAAAATAAAGTACATGTGCATATGCTTTAATCCAGACATTCCATTCCTAAGAATATATCCTAAATAACATGAACATATATTTCCCAAAAGACATGCATGAGACTGTCATAATTACAGTATTCATAATAGCTCCAAACTGGAAGCTACTCAATGTCTATCAATAGTACAATTGATAAATAAATTGTGGGATATTTACATGGTGGCACACTATACACCAATTAAAAAAACAAATTAAACTATCTTAAATAATATGAAAGAATATCTTAAACATCAGTTTGAGCAATAAAACCATACACAAAAGAATACATATTATTTTTTTCCATTTTGATGAAGTACCAAAACCTGCCAACATATTATGTTAGAAAAGAGAATAATAATGGCCACCTTGGGAGGCACTATGGAAGCACAGGGAGGGTTTCCAGGATGCTGGTTTTGTTCCATTTATTAAGTTGGAGTTGAGTACATGTTTGTGTTCAGGGAATGAATATTTATTCAACTATGCACCTATGATATTTGCACTGTCAAGTATGTATAGTTTGCCTCATTTACAAGTGAACAAGAGAAAGAAAAGAAAGGAAAATAAAATAATTTTAAATGACCTGTCTAAAGTAAATGAAGTCCCTTGTTGCCCGCTGAGTTTCCTTTACAGTGTCTAATTTTGTTTCCGGATTATATATTATCAAACTATTTCTCCGAAAACATAGAAACCATTTAAATATGGAAAAACATTAACTTACATTAATTTTGTAAGCAAATATAGTTTCAAATAATTTTTATATTGCTAAAAAGTCAATTCTATTATGCTTTTAGATTTAAAAAGGTATAAACTGAATAATTAAAAGGAAATGTACTAACTTAAAACATTAAGGTTTTCCCTTAGATAATGTCATTAATTCTGCCAATGTAAAATAATGGTGAATTATAAAATACAATGGAGTGTGCAATAAACACAAAGTTCCATCGAAGGACCAAATTAAGTAACTCTAATTAGCCAGTTACCAAATCTAATGTAGTCTATGCAAATATTAGAATATTCTATATATTTATATAATATGCCATAAATCATAAATTTGTATAAATCTTTTAAATAAATAATTAAATTCCACTAAAACATTGATTTCATGTATTTGTTTGTTGTCATTGGAGATTTTTGATGTGGAAAGTCCTTGTTTACTGAATGACAGCTATATTTAATTGTCCCAAAGAAAGCATATCACATTGATAAAATATGGTCAAGGTAGCTGGTTTTGAACAAACCAATTCAAAGAAAAAGAATTATAATGTCATGGCCTTTTGAATGATGTTTTATTTCTCACACTAACCAGAAGTAACCTGCCCCAGTAAAAATCAATAGGCATCAGAATTTTTTCTTAGTAACCCATTGCTGGCTTTTTCTTTTTCTATCTTAAGTGTGAAAATGCTGCCAAACTCTATTTGGGTCACTAAATTCTCATATGAATGTTGAGTTGATTTATTTATTTAAGTTACTACTGAAATCATTATAAGTCTCAGAAATATTTGTTTGATTTGAATATACCAGAATATTTTGAAGGTAGCTTGAATATTTTTGCAAACAACCTGTATAACAGGACATATGTTACCACAGTCCAAGAATTTCATGAAATAAACATCAACCAAGAAACCCTAATATAGAAAGTTTTCAGTCATTGACTTGGTCTAGCTCAGCAATTATTATGCAGTATTTTCTGAAAACTAAAATGATGCTAATAATCCTAAATATCAGTAATAAAAAATTTGTCATGTTATCATAACAATTAAATGAAGAGTGCTTTTTTTCAAATTCACAGAATTGAATTTTCACCAGAAATAACTACAAGAATAATGTAATCTAAAGCCCCATTTTCTACAGGAGAAAATTGAGGTCCATTGAGGTTAAGAGACAATTCCAGGGCACATTAATTCACTAGCTCATAGATGGCCATGCTAAGATTGAAACCTCATTTTCCAATTTCTGATCTATTGCCCTATGCCTTTCTCTTTCTCTCTTACTCTCTTCCTTTCAAATATTTATTGAAATATAATTCACATACCATGCAATTCACTCATTGAAAGTATGCAATCAATGTTTTGGTTTTTTTTTTACTATTTTCACAGGGTTCCACAAACATCAACACAATCTAATTTTAGAACATTTCTGTCCCTCCTTTTAAAAAAATAGGCATTAGCTGTCACTTCCCCATTTTCCCCACTTGTATACATCAAGCCCTAGGTAACCACTAATCTACATTCTGATTCTATAGATTTGTCTCTTATGAAGATTTCATATGAGTGGAGTTATAGAGTATGTGGCCTTTTGTAATGATCTTCTTTCATTTGTCATATATTTAATGTTATAGAATGTATTAGCATTTCATTAATTTTAATTGCTTGGATACACTACATATTACTTATTTATTCATCAGTTGATAGACATTTGAGTTATTTCCAATTCTTGGTAATTATGAATAATGCTGCTGAGAATATTCATGTTCAATTTTCTGTTTGCAGGTATGTTTTTTTTATTTTTTTATTTTTACTTTTTCTTTTTGCACATATGTTTTTAATTCTCTTGATAACTTATCTATAAGAGGAATTACAAGGTCACATGATAACTCTATGTTTAACATTTGGAGGGCAAACTGTTTTCAAATGGGACTGCAAAATTTTACATTTCTACCAGCAATGTATGAAGGATTCAATTTTGCCAAATATTTTTTAACAATTGTTACTGCCTGTCTTTTTTATTAAATCCATCTTAATGGATATAAAGTCATGTACTGTCTTAGTTTGCCAAAGGCAGCGGAAGTAAAATACCAGAAATGGGTTGGCTTTTATAATAGGGATTTTATTTGGGGTAAAAGCTTACAGTTCTGAGGCCATGAAATGTCCAAATCAAGGCACCATTAGAGATGCTTTCTCACCAAAACCAGCTATTGGTGATCCTGGCATCCTGCCACTTGGAGATCATGCATATGGCAGGGCTCATCTCCTCAGGGGCATCTTTCTGTGCCTCTGTGCTTGCTGATTCCAGACTCTGGGAGCTCTCTCAGCCTCTTGGGGCTTCTCTGTCTTTCTGCACCAGTAGGCAAATCTGGAGTCCTCTCTCTCTCTCTACTTTCTCCTTTGTCTCACATGGCAGGATTAAAATGACAGCTTCTTTTTCTTTGTCTCTCTCTCTGTCTGTGTCTCTCTGTATATAAGGCCCAGCAAGTGGGCAGAGATGCAATCTGAGTCATGCCTCACTGACATAGTCCAATCAAAAGGGTCTCACAACCAGAGGAATGGATTATTACAAGAACAAAATCATTTTCTTTATTCTTTGGTGGTGGGGCCGGGGGAGGGGCATTCACCAAATTCAAACTGCCATATTCCACCTCTGAATCCCAAAAATTCATGTTTTTCCCATATGCAAAATGCATCCATTACAACACAATATTTCAAAAAAGCTTAAATCTTTCCAGTAACAATGCCAAGTACAAAATCTCATAAAAATCAGTCATAGGCATGTAATTTGTCTTGAGGCAAAATTCTCCTCTGGCTGTAGATCTGTGAAAGTTAGAAAACAAATTTTCTGCTTCCACTATATAAAAGAGGAACAGACATAGGAGAAACACTTGCATTATCATAGGTAATGGAAAACAGGTGTCATGGGTCCAAACAGTTCTGAAAACCTTCAGGGCATGGCCTATTAGATTTCACACTCTGAAAGTTATCTATAGAAATATTGTTTCTTCCACTCAGGGCCTCATAGAGGCCCATTCTCCCCAAGGGTTTTCTCAGTGGCCATTTTTCAGCCCCACCTTCATCAAGCATGTGGATGGCAGCCGAGCTCTAGACCTCACACTCCAAGACCATTGGGGTGATAACCACACTTTTCCCAATCTCTGGGTCACAATCTCAATTCCCTTAGTAGAGTTGGGTGGCAGCAACATCCTTCCTAAACTCTGGCTCACAGACCCAACCCCCTTAGAACATTGGGGTGGTGACCTAACTCTCTCTAATCTTCAGGAAATGTGATCCACCATCTCTGTAGCCTGGGGTGGCCAAATTCTCCCTGAACAATGGGCTGGAAGATCCACCCTCTTTAAAGGCCTGGAAAAACTCACCCTTTCTATAAGACATCAAGAAGTTGTCTTAAGTCCAGATTTTAGCTTGCATGGTTTGCTTCTTGAAGCTATTTTTCCTCCAGTCTCTGTCTTTTCTGTCCCTGTTAGTGCAAGATGACAGTGGTTTCATTCATACAGATTTTGCAAATAGCTTGATGGTTTTACATGCATTTCACAGGAGTCTAAGGCATCAGACAGTATGACTTTCCACAAGTCCCTTCTGGATAACTGCATTTCCAATCCTGACTTGCAAGAAAATAGCTGTCTGTTTCCAAGTTTAGTTAAGTCCTTACATGAGGCACTATTCTCTGGGTGCTTGTTTTCCAGAAGCTTGGAATTTCACAAGCCATAAATTTTTGGTTTCTTTGTGCCCAGCAATTCAGTTCTCATTTTATCTCTTTCTACTTGCATTTTCTTATAAGCTACAAGGACAAGCCAGGCCACATCTGTCGGCATGACTCGCCACAGGCTCTGCTGCTGATCACCGACCACCGCTGACCACCGCCGCTGTCTGCCGCCGCCACCGATCACCACCCCCGGGGCGGTTCCCTTGGCGATTGGGTGGTCGGGGGACGAAGGGAGGGGGGGTTGCGGCCCACCGGGCTCAGGCGTCTCTGAGCACAGCGATCCAAAGGCCGGGGTCTGCGTCTCGAGCCGCAGACGAGAGTGGGGAGACGGACACTTCCCGGTTACCAGCAGACGATGAGTAACGAATACGGAGACTATCACACACTCCGGAGACTAGGCTGGGCTTCCAAGTCTAACTTTATTAGGTGGGCTCTGATATTTATAAAGAGCGGGAGGGGTGGAGTGAAATGGGGGAAGGGTAAGGCATACTGGGCAGATTCTGATTGGTTGGGATGGGTTTATGTCCATATAAGGTATATGCTAGAAAGGGGGCGGTGCCGAGCTGCGGTGGCCATCTTGAAGCACACGGCAAGGAGAGATTGCTACAGATGTCAGCAATCTGCTGTAGCTGCAAAGGCGTCCGCTCCTGATTGGTTGCGGCATTTGGCGCCAAAACGGTGTCCACACCTCGGTTTTCTCGGGCAGCGCGCTTAGAGCTTCCGTACCTCCCTTGCCCCCCCCACACCTCCTCCCACATCTCCCCCTCTTTTATTATATAATAAAGGGGGGAAGTGGTAGTTGTAGGGGTTTCCTTGACTGCGCCTGTCTTAGGTTGCCCCCCTCTGGGGGTCTTACCCGTCATTGACTGCTGGCCAGATCTTTGTGCATGAGGGGGTATTTTTAGCGGAGCTTTCAAGTATAATGCGCACCTGCCCAGAGGCTGCTCATTGGTTTGCTTCTTTTCAGCTTGGTAGAGGGGGATATCAAATGTAACCGAAGGAGGGGAGGGGGCGAATATAAACGAGGGAGAGGGTTGGGGGGAACAACTGGGTGATGCCTGCTAGAAAAAGGAGGGATAGGAGGGTTCACAGCTCAGTGTTCCCACCCAGCCGTGTCAGTTGCTGGAGCTCTGGGGGCTGCAATGGCAGCTGCTGGTACTGTGGAAACTGAAGTCGGCAGTAAGTTAGAAACGAAATACTCAGAATTTGCTTTCGGATAAATTAACAACACAGGGAGCTATGAGAAGGAAAAAAAGTAAGGTTAACAAGGGAATGATAATGGGAGCTAGCCAAGCCGATAATGGGGAATTGAACCACGAAAAGAGTGATTGTTGTGCCCCATATTTGTTGGCTAAATCATTACGGAGATTGAACAAGGTTTGGACATTTTGCTCTACTACCCCAGACTCATTGATATAATAACAGCACTCTTCCTGTAAAAAAAGACAAGTTCCACCTTTTTCTGCTGTTAGGAGGTCTAGGGCACGGCGGTTTTGGAGAGCTACTTGTGCAATTGACGTAAGTTGCCTTTGGAGAGACTCAAGGGATTGGGCGGTGTAATCAATGGTGACTTGCAATGTGTTACAGAAACCTTCAGCTGCGACTACATGTGTCCCAGGGCGCCACCAGCCATTGAAGTGGCTACGACTGAGGTAGTAAGGCTGGCACCTATAAGGTGGGGGAGAAATGCTGCTCTTTTTTGGCAAGGTGTTGTCATAAGAGAGCTTACTTCATATTCGGTGAAAAGAGTTAACTGGGGGACTAGAGAGACCAACAAGCAAGGACCGGGGGAAGATGCATTAATGCAGGGGTTAGGGAAAAATCGCACCAAAAGCGGAAGCCTTGTGGGGCAAACAGGGTAGAAGTTACCGAGACGTTATTAATGCATGGGTACGTACTAGGACTGGGGGCAAAGTTAGAAGTAATGTAGCACGTTATGTTTTCTAGAGATGCATTAAAAAGGGTAATGTTGTGGATAGACGGGCTTTTGCAGGCTGTGTTATTTGTGGTATTTAGGGGACCGCCATGGATGGGTACGGCAGCCATGAGAGGGCGGCCAAGGGAGGCGCATAAGAAGCAAGAGCTAGTGTTGGGGGCAATATCCGAGGTGTTGAGGAGGTTTAGGGTATTGGTAAGGATTTGAACCCAGGTAAGGGGCTGATAGGGTGAAAGGGCTAGGGCAAGCTGTTTCTCTGCTTTAATAACTGTTTACTCAGTCTTTTTGATGGGTGTGGCAGCTGGAGAAGGGCTGTGGAGCACATATTGTGGAGCGATTTCGAGGAAGCTCGATGAGGTGGACCAGGTGGAGTACAGTGCAGCCCTGACTCCGTTTTGCCACCTTTGATCCCAGGGGTCTTGGATGTGGAGGTAATAGCCTGTGCTGTTGCGATAGAACACTCTTAGGTGAGACGGGATAGGCGGGTTGCCGATGTCGCCTGCGTGGTCAATATAGCAGGACCAGTATGGGCAGCCTCCATATGAGGAAGCGTACCCATTATTGGTACAGTAGCTATCTTTCTGTACGTGGGGGAAGCACAAGTATGGGCGAGAGTAACCAGACGTGCCAGAGGGAGTGATGTGGATGGTAATGGGTGCGTTACATCCTGTAATAGGACAGGAGGCAGTGCCAATAGGCTTACTCACGGTTTGAGATTTGGAGGAAGTGATCTCTCGCACGGAGAATGTCCAGGCATAGACGTTTCCTTCATCGGTCAGTTGCGGGCGTGAGAGGATTTGCAGGAGGAGCAGGAGGAGGGGAGTCAGCCTCAACATTGCTAGATAAGGGCGGAGTTGTAGATTCCGAAGAAGATGCTGGCCTAACACACTACTACGTAGCCAGATAGGGTGCTCTGAATTTTCTGGAAAGACACAAGAAAAACCTCTTCCTTGGGTGAGGAGGGGATGGGGTCCACGCCATGTGTTGGTGAGCGGGTCTTTCCACCGCACTAATGGTAGCGGCGTGGGACTGCCGCTGAGGCCTCCCCAATGCCGGGAGGCCGGGAGACATCTGCTTGGTTAAAAGAGAGAAAATTCAAAGTGATGAGTGCCCTATTGAGTATTTCCTTGGGGGTTATATCTGTGGCTTTTCGCCCCTCAGTGAGTTTTTTGATCATTTGCTTAAGTGTCGCATTGGAGCACTCCACGATGGCCTGAACTTGTGGGTTGTAGGGGATGCCTGTGACGTGAATAATTCTCCATTCTAGGCAAAACTTTTGGAAGGTAGAGGACGCATAGCAGGGCCCATTGTCTGTTTTTATTTTCCATGGCACGCCCATTGAGACTATGGCTTGCAGGAGGGCAGATATAGCATGTCTGGTTTTTTCTCCTGTGGCTGCGCTTGCTATAATGTACTGGGAGTAGGTATCAATAACAACATGTACATACTTCATTCTGCCAAACTCAGGCACATGGGTGACATCCATTTGCCAAAGGGCATTAGGCCGCAGTCCCCTAGGGTTTACGCCTTGCGGTTGCAGTGGACCGAGAGGCAGGAATGGGCTGCAGGAACTGCAGGCTCTTACTAGGTGTTTGCATTGCTGATGTGACAGGCTTGGAAATAGTGTGTGTAGAGAGTGGGCTGACATATGAAAACGTGAGTGGAGCAACCTGGCCTG
>JAQZBX010006669.1:39858-52762 GCA_029593785.1 Cabassous unicinctus | reverse complement strand
ATGGTAAACGGGTGCTCTAGCCATTGCGCCACACCGGCTTCCTGCCGTGAGGTTGCTGCATCAGCCCACCGCACCGCTCAGGTCTGTGTGCCCTCACAAGGAGGCCTCGGGACTCGAACCCGGGCCTCCCATATGGTAAACGGGGGCTCTATCCACTGAGCCACACCCGCTTCCCTACTTTCCTTCTTTCATACACTTTCCTTCTTTCAACCGATGTATATTGAAGGATGCCTCTTGACTTCATTTGTCTTCAGCTCTGATTCCTGAGAATCAGGAATCATCCTTCATCTGTGTCTTCCTCTTTCTTACAGGTATGTCATAGAAACCTGAGCCCATCAGCGACTTGCTTTCATTTGGGGACTTACGATAGCCCATGCCCACAACCAGAGGAGACACAAGCCTCCTTAATTTACCCTCCGTGCCCTTAATTTCCTTCCCCACCCCCTGTTCATCATGGAACAGCAGGCTCATGATAGAAAGTCACTTCTTGTCCTATCCAAAGTCTTAATCCAGGCAGATGAGGCAGCGCCATTGCCTGGGTGGGTTGGTCACTCTCTCTCTCTCCAACTTTTGGCTATTTTTCTGGATGTGACTCAGCACACTGCACTCTCCCTTTTTGTTGCTGGCCTGTCTTGGGCTCCCCTAGGATTTTTCTGTAGCTTCCTAGGAAGATAGGTGTAGGTGCAAGCATCACTACTGTTCAAGGCAAATTTCTCACAATGGGGCTGGAGGGAAACAAAGCAAGCTGGTGTCTCATTTTTATTCACCACTGCAGAATTGCAAATGTTGTCAAAGTGAAGAACGGTTGCATTACTCCAATCACCTAATTTATCTGGACTTCCACCTTCGTTTGTGAATTAAAGGGTTCAGTGAAGCAAAATCATCAAAGCTTTGGGAACACTTATAAAAACCATAAGGGTAGTGGGTGTAGGTCAGTGGTTTGAGCACCTGCTTCCCATGTACAAGGTCCCAGGTTCAATCCGTGGTACCTCCTTAAAAAAAAAAAAATTCAATAAGACATCACTGGGAAGTAGATGTGGCTCAAGCAACTGGGCTCCCGTCTACTATATAGGAGGTCCAGGGTTCGATTCCTGGGGTCTCCTGGTGAAGGCAAGCTGGCCCGAGCGGAGTGCTGACCCATGCAGGAGTTCTGGCACAGCAAGATGATGCAACAAAAAGAGACACAGAAGAGAGACAAGAGATGCAGCAGACCAGGGAGCTGAGGTGGTGCAAGAGATTGAGTGCCTCTCTCTCACTCCAGAAGGTTCCAGGATCGGTTCCCAGTGCTGCCTAAAGAGAAGACAAGTAGACACAGAAGAACACACAGCGAATGGACACAGAGAGCAGACAAGGGGAGGGGGGATAAATAAATAAATAAATAAACAAATAAATAAATAAATCTTAAAAAAAAAACAATGAAAGAAATATTGTAATTACAACATATATTTGGAAATTTTTAGTTTTATCTCTTTGTGATTTTGGCTAGGAGGGGTAGGAGGGGCAAGATTCATAATTGTCATAAATCCAGCTTTTCCTGAATGTGATAGATGTAGCTCAGGGTCTTTAAGGCTTATAGCATTTCAGAAGCAGAAACAAGTTTTATTAGTTATCTATTACAGTGTAACAGATTACCTCAAATCAACAAATATTTATTATTACATAGTTTCTGGGGGCTGGGAATCCAGGGGCAGCTTAGCTGGATGGTTCTATCTCAGGGTCTGTCATGAGGTTGCAGTCATGCTATCAGGGCTGCAGTCGTCTTGAGAATTGACTGGGGCTGGAGAATCCATTCCTACGTTCACTCACAGGGTTGTTGGCAAGCCTCTGTTCCTCACTGGCTGTAGGCTGTAGGCTGCAGTTCCTCACCACTTAGGCCTCTCCAAAGGGTAGCTTATGACATGGCATCTGACATCCCCCAGAGTGAATGATCCACAGGAGAGAGAGCATGACCAAGATGGAAGCCACCGTGCCTCCTATAACCTAATCTCGGGTATGGCACACTATCCCTACTGGTATATTCTATTTGTCACACTGACTATCTCTGGAGCAATGTGGGAGTGAATACCAGGAGGTGGGGATCCTTGGGGGCCAACTTGGAGGATGGGCCCCATAGGACCTTAGAGATAATGTCATCCAATTCCCTCAGTCACAGCTGAGGAAGCTGAGGCCCAGAGGGGTTGAGTTGGCCAAGATCTCACCACTGGATAACAGCAAAACTGAGACTAGAACTAGGACCCAGACTTTCCATAGCTGAAGACATCTCAGTTTAGCAACTCGTTATTTATCCAGTGCCTACTGAGAGGAAAGACTGAACTAGGCAGCACAGAGATTCAAGGGTGAAGAATAGAATCATGGTTCCTGTGCACGAGTCTCACAGGAGTGGTGAGGGCTACTTACTGAAATTAGCCAGTAGACTGGAGCACATTTTACCAGCAGGTTATACCTGGAGACCCTTGAGAAAAGAGGCCTGGTTTTCCTAGGTGCTGTCAGGGGAGGCTTTGTGAATATGTGTGGTAACATTTGAGCTGGGCCTTGAAGTACAGATGGATTTAGGCAGCCAGGGATGGGTGGGGTGGGGCTAGGTTTAGCATCCATGATTTAACCACAATATCTCCAACTCTAATTCTGTGAGGTTCAAATAGGACCACACGGCAGTATTAATCAAACCTTCACTATCTGAATCATTTTCTTGGCTCCTGATGACTAAAATTTTGGGTTGTCTGGAAGGAGGACCCTGGCAGCTTTTCTGAAGCATGAGTTGCCTTGGCTGCCACTGCTGTTTTTACTGGTGGGGCTGATATTTTGTGACTGAGAAACTCAAATCAGCTTCCCGACCATGGCTATCTATGTCATCAAGACAATCCACAAACACAGTGGGAAAAATTTTTAAGTACACTTGGTGGTTGGTGAGTCGATGTCTGCTGGTTTTGGAGAATCATCCTTGCCTACTGACCTAACTTCCTATGAGCCGATCTTGGAGATTGACTATTGAGGAGTTGACAAGAAGTTTTAAAGAGTGGACTTGGGGTGCGGGGGCTGCATTTCCTGGACTACAGACCAGGAACCCTCAGGGAGGTGGGGGTGGAGGGATGACTAGTGGATATCAATTACAGAATGTGTTCAGATCCGACCCATTATTCATCACACTCAGAAAGCCATTGGGTGTTGAGTGCCAGGCCAATGTTAATGATTAAAATGTAGGTGGTATCATTTTGATGAGGATTTTTCAAGTAAACCAAGACCTATTAATGGGTCATGATATTAAATTTGAGGATCTAAGCCAGCATTTAAAAAAATAGAATGGGCTAGAGGAGAAGATTACAAATAGAAAACACTGTAGGGATAAGTATTGTTTTGTGGAATTTTTGTTTCATTTACTTGTATGTGTATTAGGTTGCAATGTAAAATATATTTCCTTTTGATTGTGACAGAAGGCAAAAACATTTGAAAGCCACTGATGGATATGATTATGCGCAATGTGAGAGAAGAGAAAGGCATCCAAATTCAACCACTCACATTGGATTCTTTGATAAAACCCAACAGAGTTGACAGCAGGAAACATACCATGGTGAAATGGGACATGAGTTCAGGTTGAAGTGGATGGAAAATTGAATATCTTACTAATTATGTATTTATTTTAAAATATTTTAGGAACATATAGCTGACATTTCAAATGGGTGAAATACATATTATTGCTTTATTTTAAAAATCAACTTCATTGAGGTATACTTTACATACAATAACACCCACTAATTTTAAGTGTACAGGTCAATGAATTTTGACAAATGTATATGGTTGTGTAATCACTTCCAAAGTCAAGATATGAAACAGTTCTATTACTGCAAGAAGTTCTCTTATTCTGCTTTTCAGTCAGCCCCTTCCATCACCCCAGCCTCTGGCAACCAATGAAGTGCTTCCTGTCAATATAGTTTTGCCTTTTCTAGAATTTTATGTTAATGGAATCATACCATATAGGTAGTCTTTTGAATTTGGCTTCTTTCACAAAACAAAATGTTTATGAGATCCACCCATGTTGTTGTATATATCATTAGCTTTTCCTTTTTGTTGTTGAGTAATTTTCCCTTGTATGGATATACCAGTAAGTCTATCCATTCATCAGTTGATGGACCTTGGGGTTATAATGAATAAAGCTGCTATGAACATTCGTGTATAAGTGTTTATAACGATGTATGTTTTCAACTCCCTTCAGTAAATACCTAGGAGTGGAATTGCATCAAATGTCTTTCTAATATAAATATACTATATTTAAGTAAAAATATAGTAGCCGATTTAAGGAAAAAGGTTAAGCAACCAATAATCTAGACAGTGTACAGATATGATAAAATTGTAGAAATGGAACTGAACATCACCAAAAACAAAGCTCCACCTCTTCCATCCACTGGCTGGTCACAAGCCTGCTGTGTTTTGAGTTCTATTCTAGATTGTGTGATGCATCAAGGAACAAAGTGTACAGGTTCTTCAGTAGATACCCTTGGCCCTCTAAGACCTAGTTGGAGCCTATTGCTCCCCCCTCATCCACCCCTCTCTTGCCCCCCTTTTCCCTAACCTGTGCATTAGGCTATCTCATATCTCCCTGATTCTATAAAAAGGATGCTCTCTGCTGGAAATGTCCTCTCTACCTTTTATGCCCAGAGAACCTGCTCATATATCAATACTTATCTCAAAGATCACCTCCTCATCGAGCAGTTCCTAACAAGCTCCTCCTCCTCCATCCACTGGCTGGTCACAAGCCTGCTATGTTTTGAGTTCTATTCTAGACTGTGGAATGCATCAAGGAACAAAGTGCACAAAAATCCCTGCCCATGTGGTACCACATTCTAGTGGGGGTAAATAGGCAATAAATATAGTAATTAAGCAAATTTACTGTGTATTAGAAGCTGATTAGTGCTATAGGGAAAAAAGCAAGGTAAGAGAGAGGGATTGTGTCTGGCAGTAGGGAGAGGGGTGCAGGTTCCAATTTCAAATATAGGATGGTCAGGAAAGGTCAGGTTGAGAAGGTGATATTTATTAAAAACTTGAAGATGAGGAGTCATGCACAGATATTTGGGGAAAGAGCATTTCAAGCAGTGGGAGCAGCAAGGGCAAGGGCCCATATCTTGAGGAACATCGAGGAGGCCAAGGTGACTAGAGTAGAAACTAAAGGGAGGGTAGACCAATAGGTAATGGGGACCTACATCATGTAGGGTCTCGTAGGCCATTGCAAGGACTTTGGATTTTACTCTGAGTGAAATGGGGAGGCATGGGAGGGTTTTGAGCAGAGGAGAGAGCTGACTCAGGTTTTAAAAAGAAACTACTTGTACACTAAAATTGAGCAAATAAGTAAATATGCTGTAATAATGACAGCCAGGTTTCTTACAGTCAGAGGAAGAAGTTACAAATAAGCAAAGGGGGCAGGAAAGCTAGAATCAACTTGAACTTTGTGGGTTGGAGCTTGTGTATGCGTGTGTATAGATAGATGCAGAAATATAGATAAGTGTATATACATGGATACATAAAAATAGATATGTATATATAAATATAGATATGTATATATGTAAATATATAAAAATATAATATATATTTAATATATTTCCTTGCTTTGTCCATTCATAGGTCTAGACACAGTGATACCCCACTAGCAATGGACATACTCAACACCCAGATCTTGGTCACTAGGTACCATTTCCCAATGAAAGGAATTACAACTTTTGGGATCCTAGAACTGGTGATTCCAGAGCTAAGACAGGGAAAATACAAGATGAGTCTGAAACATCCTGGGGTGCCAGAAAACAAGGGAGTGCTTCACAAAATGGGAGCAAGGTTGTGGGGACATGTCAAAGCACACAGAAGCCAGCCTGAAACAGCTCCCAGGGATAAAGATGAAATAATTTGTGCAGCAAAATAAATAAATAACAAGTATTGGATTATTATCTATGGAAAAAATAAAATATCAATGAGTTCATACTGATATAAAGGATTGAATACATAAATAAATTGAGGAGAGTGGACAACTCTACATTACAGAAGAATTCCAATGAATAAATGTAGAAGGAAGGAGGGAAATAGGAAATCACCAATAGAATACCACAGGAATAATTGCTGCAAGCAAGATTCACTGATGAATTCTAAAATTAATGGGCAAAGGTTGAGGAAAGCCAGGACATTTGCAGATCCTCAAAATAGTTTCTCCCAAATATTCATTAATTATAAGGGGAAAATGGTAACTTGACAGTGGAGAAACCTAGTATCTTAACCAAGTGATGAAGGTTAATTAGCATCCCTAATAAGAAGGCACATCGACATCAGGTACCTCTTGATAGGAATGTCACTCCTATGACATTCTTCCCCCCTTAAGCATAAACTCAGTCTTTCATAAGAAAACATAAGCCAAACCCAAATTGAAGGACATTCTACTAAATAATTGACCAGTAATCTACAAACATGTCGCGGTCACAAAAGGCAAGGAAAGACTGAGGAAATGTCACTGATTGGAGGAAACTGGAGAAGCATGACAAATACTATGCTGTACCAATGTTAATTTTCTGGTCTTGGTAGTTGTACCATGGTTATGTAAGATGCTAGTAGGTGGGGAAGTTGGGTGAGGATATACAAGTATTCTGCAACATTTCTTAAGTCTAAAATGATTTTAAAAGAAAAAGTTAAAAACAATAGATCGTGGGCAGCAAGGAAGAAGCAGGGAGGTCTGTGCGAAGCTGCTTGGATGGTGTTGGTGTTCACCCAGATCCCTGACTCCTCCACAAGAGAGTCGCCCTAGGTCTCCAGGAGGAGACACCCCACCCCCCAGTCCAGGGACAGACCCCAGACAGTGACTGACAGGACTTACGAAGGTGGCCATTTGGCTCAAGGTGGGACTAAAGTTCTGGTGCCATTTGTGCTCCAGAAGTTTCCCCGTGGGATCAGGTTGAAGCTGGTCTCCAGCTGAGAACATATCCTTGCTTAGCTTTTCCTCCTGCCCTACGCTGCTTTCCTCTGTCCCCTTCTCCTGAGAGGATACCTCCTCAAACTTCCTTGAATGAGAATCTCCACCTCAGACTGTTTTTAAGACACTTAACCTAAGGCAGCTGGTACCAGGAGTGGTCCTAGGTAGAGTTCTCTAAATGATGGGATTCTGGAGCTGGGTCGTGTGACTGTGGATGGGCATTGAGGAGTCCCCTCACTGGTGGCAGGTGGAGTATTTTTAAAATACCAAGTTTTTAATTTTGGAATAGATTTAGACTTACAGAAAAGTTGTGAAGATAATACAGAGTTTCCCATATACCCTACATACAATTTCCTCTAGTGTCACGGTTTTTATAACAACTTTATTGAGATATAATTTACATACCATAACATTTGCCCTTTTAAGGTACACAATTTGAAGGTTTATAATATATTCACAGAGGATATTCACATCACCTGTATCTAATTTTAGAACTTTTTCATCACCCCCAAAAGACACCTCATACCCATGAGTTATCACTCCCATGACCCCTCCCTGCAGGGTCATCTCCCTGCAGATTTGCCTGTTTGGGACATTTCATGTAAATGGAATCATATAATATGTGGCTGGCTTCTTTCACTGAATATGATGTTTTCAAGGTTCATCCATGTTGCAGCATGTTTCAGGACATCATTAATTTTATATGGCTGAATAATATCCTATTGTGTGGATATACTGCTGTTTGTTTACCATTCATGAGCTGATAGAAATTTGGACTGTTCCCACTTTTTGTCTATTATGAATAATGCTTCTATGAAATTTGTGTATAAGTTTTTGTGAGGACAAGTTTTCAATTCTTTACCTAGGAGTGGACTTGCTGGGTCATATGGTATGCTTAACTAGACATCCCCTGTGCCAAAGTCAGGGCCCCTGGGGCAGGGGGGAAGGAGTGGGATTTGGAGACTTGGGATAGGGGTATCTGGGTAGCTGCAGCTGAGAACCCTGAATGTCCATCTTCTCCAATACTCTCTGGGCCTGCAGCAGTGACTCATCCACTCCCCCCGTTTCTGGGATAGAAAGACCCCCACCCCACCTCCTGGTAGAAGACTCTGCAGAGGCCACAAACAAGGCAGGTACCTTGCAAGACAATGCTTGCCCTTCAGGATTGAACACCACTTCCTTCCTGGCCCCCAGAATCAAACCCCAGCCAGCCTAGGGGAAGTGCTGGGCCCACCAAGGACAAAGAATTATTCACCAAAGGTGCTACAGAACCTGGCCACCACGGGCCAGCAGGGCCTGGGGGCTGGGTGTGGACCCTGAGGATGTGGGGTCCAGGTGGGCAGAATATGTGAGGCTGGATAAGGATGAGTGTGGCACAGGACTCACTCCTGACAAGGGCCCTGGATGACTGTTCTGGTATCCTGCTGGGATGACTTTGGGAAGTCTGGAAAAGCTGAAGGCCCACATTAAGTGGAGATATCAGAACTGCTGAGGAAGGGAACAAAAGATCAAAGAAGTGGGCATGCTCCTCTAAGACCAGGAACCCCACTGGGCTGGCCACGTTCTTTGGGAGCCTTAGGACACTCCACTTAACAAAGTGACGAGGAACGCACAGGTGAGAAGCACAGCAAGGTTGAGAAGCTCAGTGGTGGCTGTCCCCGGTAGGAGGAGGAGAACTGGCAGTAAGAGATATTGGTACAGGACATGCTGGTGCTCCCTGGCATGGATGATAGGATACAGAAGTGCTTGTCACACTTTATCATGCATCAGAACCAACCAGAGGGTTTATTCAACACAGACGTTCTGCTTCAGTAGGTCTGGGGTGGGGTCAGAGAAATTGCATTTCTAAAAAATTCCCAAGTGATAATGTTGCAGATAGTTGGGGGACCACACTTTGAGAACCACTGGATACAGGTTAGCAGGGGGCAGGAGATAGCACTTACCCGTCAGAAGCAAGGTGAGCTAAATCACTGTGATGAGCAGCCAGTTCGGAATGGCAACCTTGGGGGGTGGGGGGTGGGAAGCATGACTTACGGGACCTATGGAAGTGGCACCTAGGACACGGTGTGTCATTCCTATCTAGGTAAACCTATAAAATCAAAGCACCCTTATCAACAGCCATGATCCAATTTCCCTATGGAAAGTTGTTATCCAATTTCCAGGCCTGAGTCAGTTCTCAGACCCAGTACCCATTGACTGAATGGAGGACCCGGGAAACTCCAGTTGTGATCCTTGAATCCTTCCCCAAAGAGCTACAGTCATTTACATGGGGAAAGGGGAAGCCCCATTTCTTCCATGGGTGATTGGGTGCTGTGATAGATTGAATTAGGTACCCCAGCTTTGACATGCTCTTATTCTTAATCTGCATTTCTGTGGGTGTGAACACACAGTAAATAAGACCTCCTGAAGATGTCATTTCTAGTTAAGGTGTGGCCCAACTGATGAGAGTGTGTCTTAATCCAGATTGCTGGAGACCTTATAAAGAGAAGAAATTGGGAGCCAGAACTTGGAGAAGGCCACACCGTAAAAGGACAGAAGTCAGTGGAAACTGGAAGAGCCGACAAAAGAAGAGGACATTGCCACGTGACGGGAGGCCAAGGAACCCCAAGGAGAGCTGCCAGCCAGCACTGGAATGCTTGAGACTCCGGGATAGAGCCAGCCTTGCTGATATGGACTTCTTCTAACCTCAAAACCATGAGCCAACTGTTGTTTAAGCCGCCCCACTGTGTGTTATTTGTCACAGCAGCTCTGGCAAACTAAGACAGGTAACTACTATGACTGAGTTTGAGTTGACACTGCTGATGCCCAGGGAGCCAAAGCACCATCATGGACCCCTGTTAGAGTAGGGGGAGATGGGGGTCACGTCA
This sequence comes from Cabassous unicinctus, assembly GCA_029593785.1. Classification (NCBI taxonomy): domain Eukaryota; kingdom Metazoa; phylum Chordata; class Mammalia; order Cingulata; family Chlamyphoridae; genus Cabassous; species Cabassous unicinctus. The sequence continues at coordinate 42,955 of JAQZBX010006669.1, read as the reverse complement.
TAAACACACGTGGCCCGGGATCATCTCAGAGTGAGATGATACATGTGAGAGTCATTGGCATGTTGTTGGTAGTTAAAGGCAGGAGATTGGATAAGAGCAGCAAGGTGCAGACAGAGGAGAGAAGAGACGTTTTGCCAAATGCCTAGTGGTCAGTAATGAGGAGAGTATGTACATGTGGCAGCACTGGGGAAAGAGAACTTCCTCCCCCAGAAGCCTCCGGTACTTCCCAGGCTGACTTCACAAGGAAAGAAGCTGTGGCTTCCAGGGCCCAGCCTGGCACCAGGCACAGGGTGAGGACTCAATGACTCTTTCTTGAACTATCCCCCATCGTGGCACCACCACGGAGCTCCATGGAGAAGATGCTTACAAGGGCAGTAACCGTGAATGTACTGTTCTTCTTTGAAGGCAAATTGTTCCTTTTTTAGTTCTTAGGAAGAAATGAGAGCCTTGTTCCTATTGGGAAGCTTAGCCAGGGGATGTTTCTTTGCCACTTGGGGCCCTTCCCAAGTTCATTTGTAATGTATATGACATGACTTTCCAAATTAAGAGAGTGAAGTTATGCAGCTTAAGTTACTGCAAATTTTTTTCATATGACAAATTCTATTTTTGCACCTCTTGAAAAGGCAGTCTATACCCCAACAAACACCTGCTTTGCTCCTATGAAGCAGCAATAAACAAATGATCTGACCAACCCCAAAATAGCCAGAAGAGCCATGAGTGATGGGGAGAGGAAAGCTCTGGGCTTTGAGGAGGAGTGGCTGGATTCAAACCCTTTTGGGGATGAGGTAGGGCATAAAGCACTTTGTCCCAAGTGCCTTTATAGTCTCATCTTCAGTAGTCCTTGCAGCAACCTTATGAGGGAGGTGCTCTCTTCATTTTACAGAGGAGGAAACCCTTCTGCCCCTCCCTACAGCAACCTCTCTGACCGGGGACCTTGCTGAGCTGCCCGTTGTTTGCATCCACCCTCGGGGGCTGGAGCATCTCTTCCTGTTCCTCCTGACACAGAGCCCTGACCAGGGGCTTCCAACGTGACCCTGGACTTCGGTCCTTCACCACAAGGATGACAGTGTTTGCTGAGTGCTGTGAGCCAGGCGCCGTGTGGGACGCTTTACACACAGTGTGACAGGCAGTGGGGCAGAGTGGGGAGACCAGAGAGCTGATCCTGGTTCTGCCACTTTCTGCTTGCAAGACCTTAAGCAAGTTGTCTGCTCTGTGCCTCAGTTTCCTCATCGTGAAAATATAGCTGAGAGTGCCTGCTTCATAGGTGGCACGAGCTCAGCCACGTAAAGCACTCAGTGGTTGGCATGAGGTAGGGACTGCACACGGGTTCTGACTGGCTAACTCTGTGGTTCTCCACAAGGTCCCGGACCAGCAGCACCCACTGACTCAGAAACTCTGGGGGTGGGACCCAGCAATCTGGGCTTTAACCAGCCCTCCAGTCCTTTCATGAACTCTGTAGGAAAGGGCCATTTTATTCTGGTTCTTACATGGATAAGGAAACGGGCCCAGAGAAGTTGTGCCCAAGATCATGCTATCAGTAACTGCCAGGACACAAAGCAGCTCACTGTCCTCTCTGCCACTGTGCCCAGCTCGGACCTTCCTGCCAGCCCACTGCATTTCCCTTCCCCCACTTGCTTCATTTGATACTTGGCCAAACCTGTGGGGTGACAGAAATACCTTTCAGTCCACAAACTTAAATGTGCAGGAAATGACAACAGATTTCTTTCTCTTTTTTTTTTTTTTTCTTTTTCTTTTCAGGAGGTACCAGGGATTGAACCCAGAACTTCATACTTAGGAAGAAGGCAATGAGAGTCAGTTTTTTCATTTGCTTGTTTTATTTTTAGTAGGTACCAGGGATCAAATCTGGGACCTTATATATGGGAAGCAGGTGCTCAACCACTTAAGCTACATCTGCTCCCAACAGATTTCTTTTTACTATATCTCGACCTAATAACTATTTTGAGCTTCAATTTCCACCAGGGTGATGGAAGCTCTGTGTATCAGTGAAAGGTTCTGGCTTCTTTCACTAGGACTGCGCCAGAGTTGTTGAGGTCTTACTTACATGGTACCAAGTTACCTTCGATGGGGGCCTACCTGGTCTTCATATCACCTGCCTGTCCTGGCATCCACCAGCTTTCCTTCCCACTTCTAGAACCCTTGGTCTTCATTCACACAGGCAGAGGCTGGGACGGTAGACCATCAGGGACAGTTGAGTGGATTGCCCACTGCACAAAAGCACCTCAATGAGGGGATGAGTGGGAAAGAGATTCAGCCTATGCTATACTTGCTAAGCCATGCATGTGGGTGCAGGCTACTTCCACTCTGAGGAAGGGATTCCTTTTCCTTTGCATCAAGGAATCATTCACTGACCAGGCCATGCACCCATGGGTACATTCATCTACCTGGCAAGGGTGCTTTTTTCTAATTTGCATAAAGGTACCTAAGGTCTGCTGCCCTCCTGCTGCTTCTGTGTGGTGCTCTGACTCCTGCACACAAGAAAGTCTCCCTTGGGCTGGGCTGCAGCTCTTCCCTTGGGTGGGCGATGCCCCTAGGGTGCACCTGGGAAGTAAGCCACAGGGTCTCGCTTTCTCCTTGGGGTTCTGCTCAGGAAGGGATGCAGGCTGCCCTGTCTAGGACCCACCAAAGGCTGTGCTTCCATCATTTCCCTTCACGCCCATCCACTGAGGAGTCTTCTCTTGTCTCCAGGGAAGCTCTACTCTCCTCAGTCTCCTGCTCTCCTCTCCTCAGGATTTTCCCCCTTAACATTTTGTCTACGTAGAAGTCTTCCTGCAACCTCCTAAAAACTTGGAAACTGGAGACCAAAGTCAGGAGGTCCTCTCTGTCTCAGCTTTCTGTCTGGGGCAAAGTCCATCTCTCAGGCAAGGGGCAGGAGGGGCGAGCTGGAGAAGGAGGGAGAGGAAAAGAGAAATATTTGTGTGGCAAATTGAATCTAGGTGGGTCTTAATCCATATAACTGGAAACCTCATAAAGAGAAAAAACTGGAAGCCCGGATTCAATAAAACTGGATGAACAGACAACAAGAAGAGAAAGATCACCATATGACTAGGATTGTGGCTATACAAGGAAAGGAACCACA
>JAQZBX010006669.1:0-34098 GCA_029593785.1 Cabassous unicinctus | reverse complement strand
TCAGGTCTTTGGGTCGTGTAAAAGTTGTGGAAAATAAGGTTCCTGTCGCAGGATGTTTTTACAAGTGCAGAGTCATACAAGCAGTTACTATTTCAGAGGAACAGAGCCCCAGCACTCTGACATGGATGGACGACACCAGGGCTGATTTATTGTTTGTACGTTCAGTCCCGTCCCAGCATTTGGCCCCGGGTCCTGCCCATTCTCCGCCAGAATGGGAAATAGTCCCAAAACGTGCTCTCAGTAGTTCCCCTGGCCAAGAGTTTGAAATAACTTCCACACCGTTTTGGAAATCTTTTAAGTTTAAATATTTTGCAGCTGTGAGGCTGATTTTGTGCTTTTCTTAAATCAGAAGGGAAGGGAACACGTTGGTTGTGGCAGGGATGACTGGTTATGTGACAGGTGTCCACGAATAATCAGCAAATAGCTCTTGATTATCCCTGGGTTCCCAGCACGTAATAGTCAGTATTCAAAGACCTGGAGTCTAGATGCAGAATCATAAAAAGCAATATGGTACTCAGTTGTTTGGAATTTAATCTTTCGGATTGTGGATTTTGTTTAGCCTCCATCTCAGAATTTTCGAGAGCCTTCTGCCCAAGAGATGTCTTTTAAATTGCACTTGTAAAGGAGCTTTTGACCAGTGAGTATTGTGAATCACCAAAAAAGGAACACCTGCCAAACGGACTGTCCACCGCACCCCTACCACCACCTCGAGAACCAGAGCTGTGCAAGCAGGCTTGCAACATGCTTTTGGGGGCGTGTTGTGTGGACTAAATCCGCACTTCACTTAGCTCACTTAGCTAGCTCATTTTGGGCCTTTATGCTGGTTTAGTCCTCTGGGTCTCAGTGTTCTTTTTTAGCAGCAAAACTCTTTCCCTCTCTAATGAAACCCTCAGGGGAACCCCAAATATGGAACAGGTAGAAGCTGAGTTCCTCTGAGTGGAGGAGAGATTGAAGACTTGAGGGGTGTGGTTAGATGGCGCCCTCCGGCGCCTTATCTCAACTCAGGGATCCTGGGACCCACAGGGGCTAGTGGCTTCCCCAGGGTTGCTCTGGGACCTGGGACTAGGGCCCCCCTCAGCTTCCCGCCCAGGGATACCTCTCACTTTTTGGAATTTTTTTTTTCCCCTTGCAAGTAAAGCGCAAGGAAAATGTTGATGATAACGTGGATAATAATTTGTGGCGGTTTCATGGCACCAGATGTTACCAGTTACTACCGTATCCATTCTCTGACTCTTTTCCCAGTTCATTTAAAGCAACTGTATTTCAAATTGCATTTCAAAAGATTCAACCCCGAGCATTAGTCCAAAAAAACAAAAAAACAAAACAAAAGGATATCTGAAAATGAGAGGAATTATGTTAAAGACAAGTGTTGATGACTGCATCCTATACTCATGATTTTTAACAGTGCTATAGCAGCTCACTTCAGGGAAGACTGAAAAGATCCTAAAAACTGATGTAATTGATATGCCGTAATCAGTGTTTTCCTACACATTCACCTTTATCGAGTGCTGCTTGTATGCCGGGCCCCAAAGGAGCAAGCCCTTTACACATGTTCACTGCCAATCTTCACTCCAGTCTTATGGGGTGATATTGCTATTAACCCCATTTACAGATGGTGAAACTGAGGCATAGAAGAAGTCATGCAGTTAGTAAGTGGCCAAGCCAGGGTTTAACTTGGGTTCCAGTGCCACATCATCAGGGGGGCCACACTACCTCTCCTCTCTGTTCTATCAGAGAGAAACCCTTAACAAACACTGTCTTTGCATTCATAGAATGTTGAGAATTGTTCTGCCTCAAGCCTAGCTCAGAGGTGCCCCCATGAACCTGAAATGCCTTCAGACCCTTCCAGCTTGCTGTTGTCAGAACAGTTTTAGCGTTGAGTCTCCTGCACTTTCTTGCTGGGTTCCGAGCAGTGTAATGGGAAACCCCCTGCCTTCCGCATCCTGGAGGCCGGAGCCTGGATGGACGGAGCTGGATCCAGGGGAGGGAGGGCCCATTGCCCAGCCGCTCCCTGGCCTCTCTGCCCCTCTGCAGCTCGAGGGGAGGACATGGTCCCTAGGACTCGACCTCGGGAAAAGTGGTCCTTTCCGGATGGCCTCTGGCCTGTCTGTCCATGGGTGAGATTTGTCGGCCTGCCCTATGCCCCAGATTTGCCAGAGAAAAGTTTGCTGAACTGATACCCAAGTTCCCAGCAGTTTTTACCTGGCTCAGATCACTTGAAGCCTGAGGAACACACCGTCTTCCAGACTGCAGGAAAAGGCTTCATAAGAAAAAAAAAAAATCTAGACATTTGTGATTTATGGCAGCCTTATGCTATAAACATTAAGGTTTTTGAGACTACTAGTGAAAGGCTCCCTAGCCCCCCAAATACGATGAATGAGAGCTTTTTTGATTGGAAGGAGAATGGGAATGAGCTGCGGGGCTCAGGGTCTGCAGCTGCCCGGGTTGGGTCTCTGAGCACTAACTCTCTGGACAGTTTAGGTTCCTTAACCCTTCTGCTGTCCCAGTTGCCCCATTTGTAAAGGCCAGATAAAGAAAGCAGCTTTCAGGGCATATATATTCAGGTACTCATTCACCCAGCTAACAGCTATGGAGAACTTGATATGTGCCAAGTGCTCTTCTGTTTTTTAGGAGGCACCGGGGATTGAACCCAGGACCTCATACATGGGGAGCAGGCACTTAACCACTACATCTGCTCCCCAAGCTGTCTTCTTAAGTGCTGGGGATACAGCAGTGAAAACAACAACGAGCAAAACAGAGAAAACTCCTGCCCTGCAAGGTCTCTTGGGAGCCCTCAGGGAGCAGTCAGGAGGCGGGGTTGGTGGGGGCAGATTAGCGAAGGGGAGAGAGGCCGCTACCAGACTCATGCTTTTACTAGGAGGGCCATGGAAAGCCTTGGGAAGGTTCTGAGCAGAGGGGCGAGAGTCTGACCTGATGGTTTCTTAACAGAATGGCTCTGGCTGCTGTGCTGAAAACAGGTTGGGTGGGGCAAGGGTGTTAGCAGGGAGCCTTTTTAGGAGATGATTGCACTCATCAAGGCAGGAGGTGCTGAAGGCTTGGACGCGGGCAGCAGTGAAGGGGTGGAGGCTTGGACCTAGGGGCAGCAGTGAGGGGGCTGACAAGTTGAAGTCATCAGGATTTGCTGATGGCTTGGGTGTGGCTGTGAAAAAAGGGAAAAATCAGGGTTGACTCCAGGGTTTGTGGCTTGAGCAGATGGCAGAAGGGAGTAACCTTCACTGAACGGGGTGGTTATAGGGGACAGGTTTGGGAGGCAGATCGGGGTTCAGTTTGAGATGCCTCTTAGACACCCACGTGGAGTTGTCATGGATTTTAAGATGCCGTTTGGGCAGGGCTGCTGTCTGAACTGGAGATACAAATACTAAGTTAGCATTCTAGTAATGCTTGTGTTTTGTTTTGTTTTTTTTTTCCCCTGGGGTACCAGGTGAACCCAGGGACCTCGTAAGTGGGAAGCTGATGCTCAACCACTGAGCCACATCAGCTCCCCTGAATTGGTTTTTCCATTTTTTTGCTTGTTGTTTGTTATTGCTTTTAGGAGGCACCAGGAACTGAACCCAGGACCTTCCATGTGGGGAGCAGGCACTCAACTGCTTGAGCCACATCGCTCCCAATGCTTGTTATTTTTAATGCATTTAGTTTTTATGTTCTAAATGAGCTCATCCTAGTATTTAAATTCCCTTTGAGCTCTAAGATCCTAAGTGACTGTGACATTTGCAAGCTCTTCCTATTTTGTGTTTGCATGCCTGACCCAAGAAGGGGCAGCTCACGTTTGGTTAAGAGAAAGTGACCCTGACAACAGCATGCTTTCCTGAGTGTAGCCCTAGATTTCATCATTAGTTATGAGGCTACCCCAGAGTTCCCTAAATAGCAACTGAAAAAGGTGACCTTTCTCCCAAGCTCATACAACATTAGGTGATGCTGCTTCTGCTTGGGTTAAAATTAGCCATCCATTACTGGTGGCTCCCATGCCCCTGGGCTGGCCAACAGCCTGAAAGCTTCTGGCAGAGTGGAGCCCAAACCTGAAGCTTCATTGAAAGCAATTCCTGTGGGGTTGGTTATGATTCTATGGAGACTGTGGGGAGCCAATGAGTCTCACAGTCCTACTTCCAAAAGTCAGTGAATTTTACTGTGACAATTTAGGAAGATTTGGCTCACATGGAAATGTAGCTGGAACTACACTTATTTAAACTCAAACTCAGTTTGATTTTCTTCTCCAGATTTTGTGGCATACAGAACCATTCTGTGCCCTCTTGGAGGAGAGACAATCTCTGCTTTCTTGGTATGGAATAATTTGTGGTTGGAGAATTGCTTTTTTTTTAACAACACTTGGACTTCTTTGAAAATAATAAATTACTATAAATTTTCAAGTGTTAATATTGAGGCCAAATTTCCTATAGTAGAAAGGAATACTATACATATATGTACTACACATTTTATATTGTAACCTTGTACCTGAATTTATACTCCCTCCAAAATGGAACAGGGTAAGGATGAGGGGTCCTGGGTTATTGACCCTGAGACTTAATGTCATGGCTAATTGCAGGCAATTCTGTCACTTAAATAAACACTTGTCAGCAAATGGACTGCTTTGCTGAACCTCGTCTCCTACTGATAATGCCAGCGTGGGGGTCTGCTAACATATTTCCACCATGGGACATTAGCCAGTAGTTTATCACTCTACTCTTTTGCTTTAAAAGCTAAGTGGTTTTGTTTTTGTTTGTTTGTTTTAGGAGGTGCCGTGGATTGAACGTAGGATTTTGTGCATGGGACACAGGCACTCAACCACTGAGCTACATCCACTCCCCAATGAGATTTGTGTTTTTCGTTTGTTTGTTTGCTTGTTTTTAGGAAGTACCAGGGATCAAACCCAGGACCTCGTATATGGGAAGCAGGCACTCAACCACTTGAGCCTCATCCGCTCCCCTTTTTTTGTTTTTTAGTACCCCTTATATACAAAGAGACCCTAACAACAGTCATTGGCTTACAAATAGAACCATTAAGAACAGCAGAACTATTTACGGGCTGATCATGGTTTTTTTTTGTGAAGGTTTTACAAATGTTACATGTTTAATGTGGACCTTCAGCATCTTGCCAGGTGCCTTTGGTGGCAGGATTACAGGAGGAAGATACATTCCCTCTCCTGATTATCTTAGAATTTTTTGAATTGTAAAAAGATACATGTTTAAAAATACAGACCAGGGAAGCAGGTGTGGCTCAATCGATAGAACTCCCGTTTACCATATGGGAGGCCCCAGGTTTGCTTCCCGGGGCCTCCTTGTGAGGGCAGGCCGGCCAGCCTGCGCGGCGGGGTGGGCTGATGCAGCAAGACCTCACAGCAGGAAGCGGGTGTGGCTCAATCGATAGAGCCCCCGTTTACCATGTGGGAGGCCCCAGGTTCGCTTCTCGGGGCCTCCTTGTGAGGGCAGGCCGGCCCGCGCGGTGCGGTGGGCTGATGCAGCGGGACCTCACAGCAAGGGGGAGATAAGCAGACACGGAAAAAACACACAGCAAATGGACACAGCAAACACAAGCAGCAAGGGGGGGGATAAATAAATAAATAAATAAATCTTAAAAAAAAAAAAAATACAGACCAGTTCAGTTCATTGTCTTCAGGAATAATGCTTTTTTTTCCATTAAACATCAGAAGGTAAAGTATGTGGAGTTATTATTTATTTATGATCAGGAAGATTTATTTAATGGTCAGGAAGAAAATGCAAAACTGTAAAATGCTGCAAATGAAGCCATGGCATTTCAAGCAGGGTAATACTAACTTGGTCATTTCATTTTCACTTCAGCTTATCAAACGTGGACCGAGTAACTCTCTTTTTCTGGAGCCAGGGGATGCAAAAGGCAGCAGGTCTTGATCTCTGCCCTCTTCTGGTCTCTCCCCAACCAGGGAGGGAGGGGGCAGTGTTGATCAGCTGGCATGAGTGAAATTGTGACAAGAATGTGAGTGCAACGTCAGCAAGACTGGGGGGAGTCCAGTCCAAAAGGGAGATTTCCATCCAGGTCTGAGTTTTGACATTTATACCCAGAATATATTACAGTCTCAACGGATGTAACTTTTCTCCCCAGATGACTTTAAGGTAGTTTTTCTAAATGAAACCAAGAAAAGAACTCCGTATCAGCTTGCCTGCTTATGATTGGGGAATTCATGAGTTTTGGGGGAATACCGTTTCAAATCTCTGTGACTTGTATTTTAAATATCGTCAACTCCGCTGCTTTCTAGTCTTGGCTTGTTTTCAGTAGCATCTTAGTCAACCAGTTTGATGCATTGAACATCCTAAGCACGCTGAAGTCTGGACTGCCAAGATGATTTTGATCAACAACTAAGCATTCAACATTATGAGAGAGTATAAATAGAGAAGCCAATGTCCTATCAAAATCTTACATATGCAGTAAAAAAAAAAATCTTCCATATGGAAGAGATACAGTATTTGAAAGCATCCTTGCAAATAACCATGTCTGTAATAAGCCTGGTGGTTTTCCATCTCTTTTTATGTCCTGAACTGCTGGTATCTCTAGTTTGACTCAGCAAAGCCCCAGTTCTCTGACCTGAAGGCCCCTCTTTTCTCTTTAGAGAGTCATCAACTGCCTGGAGGATGAGAAGGCAGGCCTCACCTTGACCATAGCTGACCGGCTGCGGGATTATCAGGACCTCGTGCAGGTGAAGACTGGCCTCAGCCTGGAGGTGGCAACCTACCGGTAAGAATGCTGTGCTGAGTCTCCTGGAAAATTCAGCAGTGTGGAATCAATGTGGCCTCCCTGTGGCTTTGCACCAAGCAGCCGGCAGCCATTGGCATGCCCAGGCGAGGGCTCCAGGGCCAAAGGGGTTAGGAAGAGCAGGGACCCATTGAGATCGCTGAGCAGGCGTCCCCCAGGTGATGGGAATAGCTAAGCCTTGCTAGTGTCTTAGTTTGCCAGGGCTTCTATGACAAATACCACACAATTGGTTGGCTTAACAACAGGAATTTATGAGCCCATGGTTTCAGAGGCTAGAAGTATGAAATCAAGGGATCAACTAGGAACTGTCTTCTCTCCAAAGTCTGTAGTGTTCTGGCGCTGGCTTGCTGCAGTCCTTGGGGTCCCATGGCTTGCATCTCTGCCTCCCGTCACACAGCCATCTCTTTCTCCTTGTTTCTGCTCTTTTGGTGTCTGCTGACCTGGTGTCTAGCTTTCTATGACCGACTGTGCCCAGTTTCTTCTTCTTATAAAACACTCTGGTTATACAGATTTAAGACCCACCCTGATTCAGTTGATCCACCCCTTAACAAAAATAATGTCTTCAAAAGGTTCTGTTTACATGGGTTCACACTCACGGGGATGCAGGTAAAGATAACATCTTTCGTTAGTGTGGTACATTTGTCGCAGTTGAGCAAATATTGAAGCATTGCAACTAACCATGGTCTATAGTTTACATTATGGTTTACACTTCGCAGTTTTACAATTTTATAGGTTTTGACAAGATGATGATATGTATCCGTCATTGTAATATCGTGCAGAACAATTCCAATGCTCCCCAAATACCCCACGTTCCACCTATTCTTTCCTAAGAACATATCTTTTGAGGGGGTACATAATTCAGTCTACCCCACCTGGTATTGGCTGTGTCCCAGGCATCGCTTAAGAGTTTGGCACATGCGACCTCATTGAAAAACTTAGGAGTTAGGTGTTGTGTTTACAGATGAGCAAATTTCGCTCAGAGAAGTCACAGAACTAGAAAGCGGAGAAGTCAGGACTTGAACCCAGGAAGCCTGACTCCTCCTACTTGTTTGCTGTTGTTGCTTCAAACCCCAAGATTCTGAGTCTACCTCCACCCCACCCGCCACCGCTGGTTTGGCTTTGAAGAACGGCATCTCTGTTGACGGATTAGCCTGGTGCTCTCAGGTGCTGTTGCCTTGAATGCAGGGTAACCAACCCAGATCAGAATGTCAGAGGGGCTGGGCAGGGCAGAAAACAGTCTGCTGCTCCCTCTTGGTGTGACCCCTTCCTGCCCACAGGTAGTAAATGGGGGAGCGGTCTTTGGTGGATGTGCTGCCCCTTGTTTCCTGGCAGCTTTCATGCTCAGAACTGTTAGGGGCTCTGATCGCTGAGACCTACAATGGAAGAAATTTAAGGGACCCCCACATGTTGCCCACTTACAAGACTGATAACGATAGCACACATTAGGGAGCCCTCACTAGACCCTGTGCTAAGTACTTTGCAGCTGTTCATTGCTTTCATATCCCTCTGTGGTGGATACTCTTCCCATTTTTACAGTTGAGGAGTTGAGGCCGGAGCCCAGGCTGGTGAGGGGCCGAGCCGGGCGTGCCTGGCTGCAGACCTGTGCCTTGCCTACCAAGCCACACTAAGTGGATGCGGGCCTCTCTTGTCTCCCAGGGTCGTTGTGAGCATCGGTTGATCATGATGTGAAGGAGCTTTGGAAACTCTGCCTTGCATAGCCAGTGGAAGGCACAGTCATCAAGGTCCCTTCCACCAGTGCTATTATCAACAGATGGGGGCCATCAGAGCTGGAGAGGATGAGAAGGGGGCCAGCACCCACTCCTCTGGTTAGAGGCAGAGTGGACAGAGCCCAGGGCCTGGTGCAGCCTCCCTGTGGGCTGCCCCCTTCATTCTTTGGCTCTAAGGATATCTAAGTATCCTGTGTTGTTTTGGTGTCCATGAAAAGACAGAGTGTCCGGCTGGGGGATGCTCGTCACCCACGGTGTAGCCTGGGGCTGGGCTTGCTCTCTTTGTTTTCTGGAAGCCTGATGCCAGGCTTCTGTCAGCCTTATTACTGTCAGGGAAGGGAGAGCAGGGGCCAGGGAGGCTGCTAACAGCTGAGGCCTGCCCAGAGGTATGGCAGCCCTCTGCAGAGCCCCCCGCTGAAGTGAGACGAGGTCCTGGGGCCCAGCCCTTGGGGCATTACTGGATTAATCAAGAGTTTCACGGTTGCAAGTGACAGAAACCCTTGTCAGATTGGCCAAAGTCAGAAAAGGAATTTATTAGCTCACACGACCAAAAAAATCCTTGTGTTTCAGGTACAGTTGGCCCTGGCCACCCTATGCAGGTATGGCCCCCAGCTTTGCGGCCTTAGTACCAGGAGGGACCCTTTCCCAAACATTCCCACAAAGCCCCTGGCCTCAGCCCCCTGGCTCCTTCCCCACGAGCGCCCCTAGCCAGGGGCACGAAGCACTTTATAGAGTTTGGGTGGCGTCCGCCTCTTGGGAGTCACGTGGACCGAGATTGGGGCAGGAGGTGCCCCGAGTCAGGCCCTGTTTTGGAGCAGATGCTGGGTAGGTGTGGAAAACAGATGTCCCCACTCATATTATGTTACACTTGTAGGATGAGTTTTTTCCCCAACAGAAGCAGTTGGATTTTTCCATTTTATCATAATGGTTTTCTGGGTGCAATTGCAAGACTGTTATATTGTGCTTTATTCCTTTGGGGTTTTGAGCCCTTGCCTTTCCTACTTCGTTCTGCCCTCTGTTCCCTGGCATCTTGTCGAGAGTCCAGGGCGTGCTTTCTCGGTAGGGCTTTTGCAACCCTGCCAGCTTGGCATCGATCGGGAGCCATTTCTACTCGCCCTCAGCAGCCTGACTGTCTTCAGGGACAGAGTTTATTGCTTCTCTCTGATGCTGGCATTTCCCTAACCCAATTAGGAGTCGACTCGGCCATCTCTGAGGAATTTAGGAGCCATCAGTACTCTCAGGGAAACCAGTGATTGATTTGTCCACATTTGCACAGGAAGGATCAGGAGCCTGTTGGCCCCCCAGGCAGCCTCAGTGCTTACATCCGCTGCAGGCCAGTCTGCCTCCCAGGGGCTCAGGGTTTAGCCTGGGAGCCGTCCATTGACAGAAAAGACACAGGCAGTTGGCTGTAACTCAATTCTTTGTACAAGCCAAAAGCCTAGTGTTTTTTTTTTTTTTTTTTTTAAATCACAGGATGGGTGTCTTGAAGATAAGCCCTAGTTACCACCTCCCAGGACTCTTTTTCAAAACCCTGCTGAAAAAGGTGCTGTTGCTCAGACTCTGTGAATGGGTATAGAGAATCACTTTGCCGGGCGGCAGGGGGTTGGGGGGGTAGGGGGTGCACATTTGTTTTTCTGACCCTTACTTTCACATGTGCCCATTTGATCTTTGCAAACCTTGACCTGCGGTCTTTGGGAAAGTTGACCTTCCTCCTGCCCTGCCTTTAGAGAGGGCAGCAGGGCCCGGCCAGGTTCCCCTGGGGGCCACAGCCCATGGGCCTGTGTGGTGAGACCCCGGCAGAGCCCTGCCTACAGGGGCTGGGAGTGGCTGACGCTGCAGCTTGAAGGGCTTCCCTTTCAACAGCTCCATGCTGATTGGTCCCGGTTTTCCCTGTGGTGGCCACTGCCTCCCACCCTCTCGCCCCCCCAGCTGCTTAGCTGAAGGCTCTCATCCTGCAGAACATCTGGCTTAGCATCTTATATGTAAGAGAAGGGGTGGTAACTTGCTGAGGCTTAAAGCAAATTCCAGTATAGCTGGAATGTCCAGCCAGCTCTGGAGTGTTGGAGCCACCTCCGAACCCAGATACTCAGCCCTTCCTTTTCACCTTCACTGTGCAGGAGAAACACCCCGAAATACCAATAATAAAATTTAAACACAGCAAACTTCAAAGAGTCCAAGACATGATGAGGGTTTCATCAAACCCTGGGCTGCCAGTTCATAGCCAGGAAGGAGACTCCTGGTGCCTCGACAGGCTCGTGTTCTCCTGTCTCTGTGTCACCAGCGTGGCTGTGTGGCCTTACACCTGTGTTGGGGCTGGAGATGCTCATCCTCCTGGTGACTGCATCACGAGGTCTGCTCCTGAGTGTGAGGCTTTAGTACACTAGCAGCCCAGTGGTCAGAAACGGTAGGGCAGGCTGCTCGAGTGGGCTGCACCTGGGAGCTACCTGGTGAACTTGAAAAAGCACTGGCCCCTGGGCCCACCCTAGAGATTCTGATTTAATTCGGGTGGGCTGGGACCAGGCCTTGTGTGTGTAGCAGCAACCAGATGACCATCGGGTGCCGCCAGCATAGCCAGCCACCGGCTGGGGCCTGCCTGCTCTCCAGCCCGTGGACCAGATTGGCTGCCTCGGCACCAGTAGCCACCACTAGCTTGTTGGAAATGCAGAATCTCGAGCCACCCCAGACCTACTGAAGCAAAATCTGCATTTAAACAAGATCGCTGGTGATGTGTGTGCCCCTTACCGGTGGCGAAGCTGCCGAAAGGCATCCAGTAGGCCATACGCCTGGAGGAGGAGGCGGCAAAAGAGGGATCGATGCAGGAGAGAGGCGCAGAGGAGATATTTTAGAAGTTTGCGTTAGGCCCTCATGGAGATCTTGACTGTGTGCAGATGGGTGTGGCTGTCCCCATGGGGCCATGCTGCACCGGGCCCAGGGTCTGTGCCATGGGGGTGTGTGTGGGGGAGCAGGCCTTGGCAGGCAGAGTATAGGAGGGACCTGCGTGCTGAGGTGGAAGAGGGTGTGTGTCTGTCGGTGGGTGCAGGAGGCTCTCAGGGGTTTCCAGTAGTTCTTGGGGACTTGGATGGTGAGGGCCTGACATCAGTGGCCCATGGATGGGGTCTTGGAACCTGCCTGGTACAGGTAGTGAGGAAGGGGCCTGGGGGACGTGGGCGAGGAGCGTGATGTTGATGTTCGTCCCATGGTACTGCAGCCTGGACCACCAGCAAAGCGCCCGCCCCATAAAGTAGGCGCTTATTAAGTATCAGTCGACAATCTGAAGCTGATGGACACTCGGGCAACATCCAGAACCCACAGCGTCCCAAACACTGCCGACGTGGAGTCGGAAGAACCTGTCCCAGCCCGAGAAGATGGGAGGATTTGGTCCAAAAGCTATAGATTGAGAACCTTTAGAAGCAAAGTTAGAAAATACAGCGTTTCCCCACCAAAAAGAAAAGAATGCAGTCATCAACAATAAACTGTTAGTGAATATAATGGGGAAAAAAGGAAAAAAGATACTAAAAATTGAAACAAAAAGTGCATAAATACCCAGGAATAAACTAAATGCAGAAAACCGTAGAACTTGCCTGAGGACCGTAAAACCCTTCATGGTGAATGGAAAGGCCCGTCTTGGATTTTCGGTTGGGAAGACAGTGTAACCTTCATCAAAATCCAAAAATAGAGGCTTTAAAAACAATTTTTTTTAGAGGGTTGGAGGATTTGGCTGTTGTTCCAAATTTCACCTGAAGAAATGGGAAAGCAGGACCAAGATGATTTTTCAAAAGAAAAATACGGAAGCGGGCAGGGGTGGTGGTGTCTTGCCGAGCCAAACATGAAGATGTAATGCAAAGATTTACTGCCTGCAGTCTTTAAGGCAAACCTCGATTAAAAAGGTTAGGTAAAAAACATCATCCAAGCCCTTTACTTGTGTGGATATGCAGGGGAGGATGCATGGTTTTATTTTTCTGATTGCAGTGGGCAGAAACAGCACTTTTTAACTGAGGAAAGTGTGCTTAGCTCTCTAGTTTAGATCTAGACGCTAATGAAGCGACACAGGTAACGTGTAACATTTCACAGTTTCATCGTTTTCATGATACTTCTGGCTCAGTCATATTTTAGGCTACCTGTATCTTTTCACTTGTCTGTTCAAAGGGAAGCATTTCTCAGGGATTTCTAAAAGTCTTAGAGAAATTCATTTTCTTGTATTAAACCAAAGCATCATCCCATTTTTTTGGAGAATTTATAAAAACGCACTAGCACTGAGACGTACCTGGCTGTTAGGTGAAATATATGAAGTTCGTAAAATCTTGTAGGTTTTAAAATAAGTAATTCAGGGTATTAACTAATACATTCAGTTGTAAACTTCCCCCTCACTGCATCAACAAATTAACCCTCCGTTAGCCATAATATTAGGTTAACCCAGGGGTTCTTAACTTTTTTTGTTCCACGGACTCCTTTGCCAGTCAGGTGAAACCCATGGACCCGTTACTAAGTCCACACTATACTATACTGTGTGTTATTTAATGAATATATCACACCCGCACCAACACGTCCCCACAAGAATAGTTTTTAAAATTTAAAGTCAAGCTCATGGATCCCTTGTTAAGAACCCCTAGGTTAACCAGAATCACTTCCCATCTTGACCACTTTAGTTAATTGGGTTAACTGAAATCAGTTTTTCTTCTGAGGACAGTAGGTGGTGATGATGATGATGATGAGAGCTAACATTTATTGAGCGTTATTCTGTGACAGCCATTCTCCAAAGAACGTGACACCTATTTACTTAATGAGTTACCACCACCACTTTATGACTGCTCTCCATTTTAAGGGAAACAGAGTCACAGAGGGTTGAAGTGGCTTGCCCAAGGTCACGGAATTGGGAAATGCAATTGAGTCCAGGCGACCCGACTTCGGAGCTTGCTGCTCTGTAAACCACTCCCTGGACTTCCTCTCTACTGTTTTATCAGTAGTTGTTTCTCTGTTTATCATTTGAGTTTTTCCAGCATCTGATATTGATGAATAGGCTCTTGGGAAGCGATGTAATACTCACCGCAGCGTGAATGACCAGAAATGGTCCAGCACCATTGCCTTGTCATGAACTTTCAAGTAATACCCATGGTCATTCTGGTTTGGGACAGAACTTTTCTGATTCAGATCACAAATGGAATTCGGCCTCTGTCTCCCCGCTCTGCCCTGCATTCCGTTCCGTCGTCTTCCCAGTGGCTGACGGAGCGTGCGCTTGTGTCTGGGGTGTGGAGGAGGAAGCACTGCCTTCTGGCAGGCACTGTGATGCCAGCCCTGGCCCTGCCTCACTGGTGACCCAGCTGCCCCTTAGCCCTGCCTGGGGCTTGGCTCTCCTCATGCACCACGAGGCGGCGGGGGGAGGCAGTTCTGAGGTTCCTGGAGCTGGTGGCCTCCCTCCCCTCTTCTGGAGCTCTCCACCTGCCTTTAGCCAGGAAAGCACCAGGTAAACCGTTTGCGGACTTCAGGGCCATAGCTGGCTTCCCCACGGGTGTCCCCTCCCCATCTTGACCTCACTTACTGCAAGTGTGCAGTGTGGCAGCGTTGTGCCCGCTGTGTGGAATAACAGTGGATGTGCCCTGAAATTCCACTGCCATCGTCTACACCTGAGGGAGCCGCCCCCACAGTTCCACACAGTGAATTTATAGTGGCTGCCTTTGTGATACAAAGGACCTCTTTTCTTGCACGTGTTTGCTTGTTTTCCAGCTCAAGAGGCTGCCCTGCCCCTGGAGTTGTGGGAAATGCTCGCCAATAGCCGGGGATTCAGGGGGCTGGCAGTTTTCACAGTCCCCACTGGCTCCTATGCAGTTTTCCTTCATCAATTTCAAAATAACTAGGCTTGATTGGGACCTCGGAGAATGTTCTACCTGTTTCTTAAAGCTGTACAAGGCCGGTCCTTAAAAATGCTCCTTTAAAGAGCTTTTGGAGAAATCATACATTTCCGGCATCTCTTTGGAGGTTCTGTTTATATATGCCTTTGCTAGGTAAGTCTTTTGTGCTGTGTTGATGGAGAGCAGGATAATGTGTCAGTTACTGAGATGTCTGTGAACTTAACACAGGAGTTAAACCTGGGGTGGGGGCGGGGCTGGGGAAGTGCTTAGGAGGGGGGTGGGGGGGTGGGTAATGAGTTCTTTCCCAGTAGGAGCTTCATACGCCCATGGGAGAGCTCTGTAGGGGCGTCGAGAGTGGAACCACCTAGAGTGTGAATTAACTTTAGTTTAACATGGTGTGCAGCATCTGTCTGCAGGATTTGTACTTTTCAAATCTATATGCAATGCCAGCATCCCTGATCGCTCAGGGAGATTTGGCAGCTTGGGAGCCAGACTGCCTGGGCTCTTACCTCATGGCCTCTGTCCCTTCTGAGCTGTGTGGCCTCCGTCGGGAGACTCTTGTCTCTGTGCATCTCACCTCTAAAGTGAGGGCGAGGCTCACAGGCCCAGTGTCACGGGCTAAGAGAGCTGTGTGACATCTGAACCGTGCATGGGGCTCGGTGTTAACCAGGGCTCCCGACGGCCTTTGGTACGGAAGGCTTTTGTGTTGTGTCTCATCTGTCCCCGCCCTGGACCCTAGGTCTCTTGGGGGGCTGTACCCTAGCACCCTACTCAGGGCCCTGACTCAGTCAAAGTTTGGCGATTGCTTGGATTTGCTCTGAAAGAGGAACAAAGCCATGCTCCTCTGTGGGGTAGGGAAAGACCTATTTCTCCCCGTCACAGACATATTTTCTTTATCCCGACTTCCCACCCCCACCCCAGAATCTGCTCCTGATTTTTCCCTTGGACCAGAGCTCCCCCAGGCCTGCCATCCGTTAGGTCACAGCCGGCTCTGGCAGCAGGTACTTTCTGTCCTGCCTTCTCAGCCCTGGAGTGAGAACCCCTCTGGGATTCCGGGGCTTCGTGCTGAGCAGGCAGAGAGAAGATGGGGAATAGAACCAGCCACCTCACCGAGCCCCGTCCTGTTTAGGACTCCATCTCGTCTGCTGGATTCCTGGGGCACGGACTCTTTGCAGTCTGACTTTTACCCTGATCTTCCCCCTAATAATACAGACCTTGGTGTTTTCTCGGAGATGGAATCTATTTGTGTTTCTGGAACTTAGAATGCTTGGTCATGAGGGCATGGGATTTGTGGGATGGTGTCCTGTTTCCTGCCTCTGACAGTGAGTGGAAGGGACTCTGGTTAGGCAGTGGCACTCGGGCACCTGTCCTGGACTTTGCATGGAACCAGCATCTACACGCATGTGCTTCCATGACACCAGGTGTAGACTTCCTCTGGCCATCTGCTTTGCCTTTATCCTCCGAAAAGCACCTCCTTTGCTTTGCTCAAACTGCCCACGGGGTCCTCGCGTTTGTGGGACTCATCGCATTTCTCTAGGTGGAAACAAAGCTGGTCACCAGTTTGCCTGAACCGCCAACCTCCTTCCTCTGTTTTCGTGCCCAGCTCTCAGGAGCGATACCAGCATTTCCAAGTGGGCTCAGGTTCCTGGTGCCCTTTGCCATATTCAGTGTACTTCTTGGAACTGCAGCTTAGTGACGTCATACATTGCTCTAGCAACCGAGCAACTGTTGTTTGCTGTTTGCCCAGCACCCAGTATCCTAGCCACTCATCCCAGGCCACAGACTGACTTATAATCCCAGGACTAACCCACCACCCACATGTCGAGTGTGTCAGACCCAAAGTCTGACATGTCCGCTACCTCTCATCAAAGCCACGGTCTTACTTTGTAGACTTGGAGAGCAACAGAATGAAGATTCTAGAATTTTTAGAGCTAGAAATGGGCAAAGAAATCATGTAGCCGAGTGGCTTCCATCCTTTTTATTACAGGAGATGGCAGGAAGCAGCTCTGGATGAAATGAGGTTCCTGGAGGAGGGGAGAGGTGAGAGAGGGGGTGACCCAAAGCGGTTCCTTTTCCTCTTCTACCTGCTCGCCTTACTTCTCCCCTTCTCCAAAATGGTCCCGAGGAGCCCAGTTTGCAACCACAGGTGCAGTCCAGCTGCTTTATTGTCGGTCCTTTTCTGGTCCCAGTCCATCTGGGTAAATGCACTGAGCACTCAGAACCCACTAGAGTTGGGATTGTTTGGGGGCCTTCTAGACCCAGGTGGGGTGCCATGCATGGGCCCCCTCCACACTTCTCCAGAGAAACAAGACCCCTTCTCTGTCCTTGAGGGCCCCCTGTCTCTCCAGCACCCCGTCTAGAAGGGCTAGGCTCTCCAGCTCTTCGGAAGCCCTAGCCCACTCAAGTTCACTCAGCGGACACTGAGCATCTTTCGGGTGCTAGGGACGTTGCCGTGAGCAGGACAGCACAGCTGGCCCAGGTCTGCTCACACCTCTGCGGTCCAGCCCCCTGCCCACAGCCACATCGTCAGATGTGAGTCCTAAAAACCCCGACACGTGACGGTGTGGTCATGGACCAAATGCTACGTAATACGTTTTATTAGAGGTGCTTCTCATTCTTTTATTTTCTAATGAGTTATTATTTTTAAATTACTTTTTACAGAGCCTTACTGGAAGGAGAAAGTAATCCAGAGATATTGGTCTGGACTGAACATGTCGAAAACATGCCACAAGGTAAATATTAAAAAGCTCACTATTTAACTTTTAAGATGCTTTCCATTGGAACTGTTCGTTCTGTGGATAAATAGTAAGGCCCCATTTATCTGGAAGAACAGGGATTTGATTGGGCTTTTAAGATAACTGTAGTTTACCTCTCTTTTCAGGACCAAACAGATACTGGGTTAATACAACACAATGTAAATAATAATAGAAGTGAGACACTGTGGGGAGGTGCTTGATATTCATTCATCTAGTGTAAACAGTGGGGAGAAGGTAGATGTGGGCTTGTCTGTCATGCCTTTGAAGGGGACATCTTTTACAGAAACAAAGGGTTGGGTTTTTAAGACAAGAGGGAGGTATTACTTTATACAGCAGGCAATAACCATCCTGGGGCTTATTACCCAATCGGGTGGCAGAGGTGAGGAAGGACCACACTTTCCAATCCCTTAGGTTGGTATGGACACTCAGGGGGAGATACATGGCAGGTGTCACCCACAGGGCCTGAGGGCACCCTTGGTTCAGGCTAAAAGCCCATGCTTCCAATACCTGCAGTACCAGCATGGGAGAGCGTTCATTAGAACCCGTGAGATAACCTTTTTTTTTTTTTTCTCTTAAAATGCATAAAAGCCCTATAGATTCCTAAAGTGCTTTCTGGTTACCCAAGAACAGATTAAATTATGTACAATGTGTTCAGTAGGTAGCTTAACCCAGCCTTGTTTTAGTCTTCGAAGTATTTTAACATATTCAGAATCATAGCAGATTGGGAACGCATCTATGTGGTGCCTTTATCAGCAGAATATTTCCTTAACAACCATGCTGGATAGATGGTAGATTTTTTTTTTTTTTAAATAACAATTTGCATCTTTATTTTTCTAAAACAGCATTTGTCCCCAGTAGGCATTTCACAGAGAGATTCTAATCACTTATGACTAGAAGCAATTGGTCTTTAGCGTCCATGAAATTTCTTTTCTAATTTTAAGATTAGCTTTAAGAAAAGCAACGATGTCCATGTAAGTGGCTATTAGTCTGCCTGCCTGGCATCAGCTAGCATCTGATGAGGTGGTTTCCATAAACTAAGAATTATCTGTTCACTAAATGTCAGGGTTTACTAAGTCACCTACAGTTTCTTACATGTGGATAGGTAAGTGGAAAGCCATCTACCCCATTACCTAAAGAGAGTGTAGAGAGAGGGGAAAAAGGGTATAGGACCAAGCTCTGGTAAAGCCCAGTGCTTTAATCGGGCTTGCTGATATTTTACTAGCCCTGTGATTTTGGAGCCAAGGAAGAGCAAAAGCTCAGGTTGAGGATTCATGGGTATCTATGTTTCATTTTAAACTCATTTTCCAAACTTCTTGAAGGGTAGAGAGACTTCATGTCCTTAAACTAAATTTTCTCGTGCGATTATGTATTATACCAAAAGGAAGTAAACCTTTAGAAAAAACATTATTGGTTGGGAATTCTTTAATTAGGCTTTAAGCTTCCCAATGATTTTGAGTCCTGTATTATATAAGTGCATTAATTGACTGTGGAATGAACGAATGGACGAGTTCCTAGATAGGGAATTTGGAAGTGCTTCTTAATCTAATACACTTATGTTTCTTTGGTGATATTGCATAAAATAATATAATTCCCGTGACATGATGGGGCCAAAGCCAGTCTGTGATCTTCCGCATCTCTTGTTAATTAAAAGCCAGGTGGTTCCTGCACTGTTTCCTGGGGATCTATCTTCTGGTTGGATCTGTTTGTTTAGTATATGTTGAGCTGAAAAGAGAAATCTCTGTAGAAAGTGTCCTGGTCTGGTCTCCCTCTCCTGTATTCTGGAATCTGTCAAAAGAGGCATCTGGCCTTGGCCACCGTGGAGGAGAGCAAGGCAGGGCGAAGGTTCCATTCCCGCTCAGTTGGATGGGGTGTGGAGAGGCACCGGGGCCACACTCGGGACCACCAGGGGGCACCCTCGGGATGGGTGGTGCTCCAGCCACCACCCCTAAGGGCAGGGTACCCTGGGAGAGTTTGGACGCCCCAAGGTGTAGCGCTCTCTGGGGACTATACTGAGCAGGAAGCCCTGTAGACTGCTTCCCGACTCCAGGACTGAAATGAAAACAAGTTGTAGCGCCGGTGACGTTCTGCTTCCTGCACAGATGCCTTTTCAACCCAGAAGGCTGTCCAGTGTGAAAATAGAAGTCAGGAAGCTTGGGAAAAAAAAAAGTTAAATTCCCCAAAACTTGATGGCCCAACATGAAAATCTGAAAAATAAGGACATAGTAAATAGTAGAGGGGTAGTGCTGTTTGGTGTTTAATGATAATTTTATATACTTTGTCATTTTAAAGCTCTTCTCTACTGAAACAAGTAGAAGAAACTTCTCAAAAAAGGAGAAGCTTATGATTCCAAAATAGAAGATTGTGAAATTTCAGCCACTAAGCTATGCTGCACCATGCCCTACAGTCAGATGTTTGATATTTGTATTAAGATGGATGAATATTTTAAGATCAGTAACTGGAGAAAGCTCTCATGTTGAAGTATTTGCAGTACTGTATTTTATTGTGACGGAATTTTAAAAATTACTAAAACTAATTTGGGCATTGAAAGTATTTATAATGACCTTTCTGCAGTAATACTTAATATCAGGGCTTCTTAACCAAGGGTCCAAGATTTCAGGAGGTCTGTGAGTTTGAATTGGAAAAAAATCAACTTATTATCTTTATTTTCTCTGCTCTCTAACTGAAATCTAGCATTTCCTTCGCTTATGAATGTATGCAATAAATAAATTACAGTAGTATTCATTTTACCTGACTGGCAAAGGGGTCCATGGAGCAAGAAAGGTTAAGAACCCCTGCTTAATATGGGGTGGGGTTTGACCTGGGGTGATAACTTTAAGATGAAAAGACGTAAAGATGACTATCATTTTAACGAGCTGTTTATTTGATTTGTACAGATTTCAGAACCTATCGATATGCCAACTCAATATTACAGAGCAAAAATGAAAGAAATCTTTTTCCAAGGCAGAAAGCTCCTTCAGCAAGTTTCAATCGCAGCTCCACGCTGTATTCTAACCCGTCGACCCACCTTGGATCTCAGACAACCACATCTCTCGGGAGTGCTGCCAGTCAAGGCCTCCTGGGCTCAGAATACTCTTCCTCGGCCACCAGCAGGCAGGAAAACTCATACCAAAAAACTGTCAACAATCAAACCAGTTTCAGAACTTTCTCTCCAGGCTATGGTCTTTTAAGAAATACGGAAGCTCCAGCGGAAACATTCCCCAATAGACCAAAAACGGAAGGTAAAATTGATGCCACCACACATTTAGCCAAAGATTCCACCGTTGCCCGGGAGTCATCTCGAGAACGCCGAGACAACGTGCCAGTGGGTGTTTCGAAGAGTGCTCGGTGCAATGAGAGAACCGTCATTTTGGAAAATAAAACAGAAGCTAAAGCCACAAGGGAGCAAGGAAGGAATATATCAGGAACGGTCAAAACAAAGCAAGAAGAGAAAATGTTTGATTCTAAAGAGAAGGCTTCAGAGGAAAGAAACTTAAGATGGGAAGAAATGACAAAGTTAGATAAAGACGCAAGAGAGCGAGAAAGTCAGCAAATGAAGGGGAAGGCTAAAGGGAAGGAACCACTGAGGGAGAAAACCACGAAAGAAAGAGAGATACCGATTAGTCTAGAAGTGTCCCGGGACAGCACACCAGAGGTGGCCCCCAAAAGCTCCCAGACACCCGTAAAGAAGGATGCTGGGGATGGCACGGACACAGGGACGGGAACAAGAGAGATGAGGTTCAAGCTGGACGCCAGCGCTGCCGCCAGCTCTCTGAAAGGCGACTCCATGACCGAGACCGTAGCTGAGAACATTGTTTCCAGCATCCTGAAGCAGTTTACCCAGTCTCCTGATGGAGACACATCGGAGGCGTGTTTTCCAGATACAAAGGTCACTTACGTGGACCGGAAGGAGCTTCCTGGTGACAGGAAAACAAAGACGGAAATCATCGTGGAGTCTAAACTGACGGAAGACATCGATGTCTCGGATGAAGCTGGCCTGAAATCTCTTTTAAGCAAGAATGTGAAGGAAGTGGAGCTGAAAGGGAAGTCAGCTGAGCGGATGCTAGGGGATATAATCAATCTTGGTCTGCAAGGAAGAGAGGGGAGAGCAAAGGTTGTCAATGTGGAGATCATTGAAGAGCCCGTGAGCTACGTAGGCGGTGAGGAGGCAGGTGAGCCATCCACCCCGTTTGAAGTGGAGGAGGTCGATGACGTGCCTCCGAGTTCCAAGGGGCTTGTTGAGGAAGAGGATGGTGATAGGGAAACAGGCAGAATGTTTTCAGTTAGTCAAGGTAAAAGGACCAAGCAGCCCCATCAGCACATAACTCACGTTGAAGAAGTGACGGAGGCAGGTGACTCAGAGGGAGAGCAGAGCTATTTTGTGTCGACCCCAGATGAGTCCTCTGGGGGGCATGACAGAGATGAGGGCTCAGTGTATGGGCAGATCCACATTGAAGAAGAATCCACCATCAAGTACTCTTGGCAAGATGAAATAGTGCAAGGAACTTGGAAGGGCAGAAGGAGGGACGATGCATTGGGGGAGAAGGTTGTGAAGCCATTGGATATTCCAGCTCCCTCTCCGGAGGGGGACGTGGATGCTTCTCACTGGAAGGTACGAGTTAGAAGTGGTGAGTTTCATGCTGAACCCACAGTCACTGAGAAGGAAATTAAAATACCACATGAATTTCACACATCCATCAAGGAAGCCTTCTCCAAGGAGCCCAGACGCCAGCTGGTGGAGGTGATCGGGCAGCTGGAAGAGAGCCTCCCTGAGCGGGTGAAGGAGGAGCTGTCCGCCCTAACCAGGGAGGACCAGGGCGAGCCTGGGAACATCTCAGTTGACGTGAAGAAAGTCCAGACCCCTGATGGTGATTCTGTGACCTTGGTTGCTGAAGTCAACCTCTCACAAACTGTAGATGCTGACCAGTTAGACCTGGAAGAGCTGAGCAGAGATGAAGCCAGTGAAATAGAGAAAGCTGTGGAGTCGGTGGTACGAGAGAGTTTGGCCAAGCGGCATGGCCAAGCGCCTGAGAGCCCAGACAGG
Organism: Cabassous unicinctus; assembly: GCA_029593785.1. Lineage (NCBI taxonomy): Eukaryota > Metazoa > Chordata > Mammalia > Cingulata > Chlamyphoridae > Cabassous > Cabassous unicinctus. The sequence continues at coordinate 11,987 of JAQZBX010006669.1, read as the reverse complement.
GAAGATGGAGGGGGTGCCCCAGCTGGCAGCTTTCGCTTCAAGCGCTGGGCCACCAGGGAGCTGTACAGTCCCTCTGGTGAGAGGGATGAGGTTCACGGGGCCTCTCCCAGCATGGAGCACGTGGCTTCCCAGGGCCCCGTGTCAGCCACCGTGGAAATCAGCAGCCCACGGGGCTTTGTCCAGTCACAAGTGCTAGAGGACGTAAGCCAGTCTGTAAGGCATATTAAAATGGGCCCCACTGAGATTTGGAGAACTGAGCAAGTCTCACCCAAAGGACCCACTTCAGAAGTGGTAGAGGTAAGTGGAGAAGGCGGCCTCGATCAGACAGAGAGCTCAGTAGGAGCCAGCTGGTCTGTGAGGCATTTTACGCTGGGTCCTAATCAAAGTCAAACATCCCAAGAAGTCATCTTCCGAGGGTCAGTCCCTGCCTTTGAGGAGGAAGGGGCCACTGAAGAGCCTGGCCAGGCAGAGTTTCCCACAGATACTGACAAATCAGGGCAGCACATCACACTGGGCTCCAAACAGTTTCAAGCTAAAAAGGAAATTATTTTTCAGGGCCCCATCTCCAGGGCAGGGAAGGTTGGTGAGAATTTTCAAACTGAAGAGTCAGTGGGGACCCATACTTCTGTAAGGCATCTTAAGTTAGACCCTAAAGAAGGACTCAGTGAGCAAATCCAATTCACAGTTCCCCTTTCAGACAAAATGGAGTTGGGTATCAGAGGAGATTCTGTACACACCGGAGAGTCATCAGGTATTGCCACATCGGTCAGGCACATCAGAATTGGTCCTCAGGAGCATCAAATCACTGAGCAAATAGTTTTCCACGGACCAGTTCCCCATCCTGAGGAGTCGAGTGACTCAGAAAGCACTGTCCACAGAGAGGGCTCAACAGCCATGACCCAAGCCACGCATAGTTATACTTTGGGAAAAGAAACTCTTACGACTGAGGAAAGCACCTTCCAAAGAGTCATTTCTGCCTCTCCTCAGGAGGATAGTGCAGGAGCTACATCAGGGGCAGAAGTGACAGCGGACATTAGCAGGTCCTTTAGACACATTAGACTAGGTCCGACAGAAACGGGAACCTCTGAACACATTGTCTTCTGCGGACCCATTTCCACAACATCGGCACTTGCTGGTTCAGGAGATTTCCCCGGGCTAGGTGAGGTAGACAGCAGCACATCGTTCAGGCACATTTCACTGGGCCCCAAAGAAACTTCGTTTACCTTTCAGATGGATGTGAGTAACGGAGGGGAGATCCCCGGCTCCGCCAGATGGACACGAGAGGCTGCAGTCCTCTTCCCTGGAGGGAACGAAGCAGAATCTCACGGTGTGTCTGACAGTAGTACCGGGAGAGACGCTGGCAATAGGAATGACCAGGCAGCAGGCGTGAGCTCCCAGGCCTGTGCCGGCATTGGGCATCAGGCCCACGGGGAGAAGGGCCAAGAGCGGGCCATGTTTGATAAGACCGTGCAGCTCCAGAGAATGGTAGATCAAAGGTCAGTGGTTTCTGATGAAAAGAAAGTTGCCCTCCTGTATCTCGATCACGAGGAGGAGGACAATGATGGACACTGGTTTTGAAAAGCAGAAATATTTTGTTTTAAATTATTCACTAACATGCCAACATGCAGAGGCCTTTACTTATTTTAAAAGGGGGGCCACTTCCCTCTGTATGAAAGGCTCCCCCTTTTTATTACTTTCTTCAAGGAGAGCTCCAGGCAGTGTCAATTTACCTTATGGTTAATATGTAAAGGTTTCAGATGAATTCGTGCCTTAAAAAGCATTGGAATTTTATTTTTGAGTTGGAACGTTCGCAAAATACGTTTTATCTTTTTAGTCTTAAAAGGTTCCTTTTTCTGGAGTTTTCTCTCCACTTCTGGAGACAATTTCTACCAGTTTTGCACTCCGTCGTAGAAAATGCCTCGCATCTGTTTTTGAAACTATGATTATCTCTAGGTAAGATGCTAAAACAGTAACCAGAATAAAGTAATGTATTTAAGAGCAAACTTTATTTGCATGTGCTAATATGAACTAGTAAGCCAACCTTTTAAGGGAAGAATAGATTTTTTCGCTTTCGAAAGTTCACAAAGAAATTATTTCAACAGACAGCTTACATTAAAAAAAAATCTGCTAAATGGTTTCATCTTTAGGAAAAAGTTATTTACCATAGAATTTAGCTCATTTTAGCATTTGAATGAATTGCTTTCTATGTGCAGAACTTCAAAGAACATAGTATTTTATTTATGGAGAAACCAGCTGCAGTCTATTGCGGTATTTTGAATCAGCATACTATGTTTGCACAGGTTCTTGGAACACTGCACTAGATTGACGTGTAGGTGAGAAGATTACTGTGAATTGCTTACGGGAGTGGTTCTTTTTGGGGGCACTAAGTAGTTAAGTAGTGTACAGCCTCAAAAGTCTTTTTTTTTTTTGGTCATAACCTAAGTTTTGGAAGAGCCAGTGCCTATCAGAGTACACTTAGCTTCTCTGCACCTTCACCCTCAGCACCTAAGCATTTAAATTCACTAGTAGGAGGTAGGCCCTGCAGACAAGAATTTTGATGCCCAGACTGCAGCTAGACTTGCAAGATGGGGCTGTGCAGTAAAATCCGAAACACAAGAAGCCCTTCTCCACGCACCGTAAATGGAATGGTGTTCTTCCTGAGCTCAAAGACCAAAAGAGTGAAAATGACAGCAGTCCAACTTCAGGAACTTTCAGTGGAAATAATTACAGTTGGGCTGTTTGGTCCAGGGAGAGGAACACCACGTTATATGTAATAATATGTCTTGAGGAAGGAAGTGGGCACCTCTCGTGCTGCCCAGCCCAGAGGCACCAAGAGGGACCCCAGGAGGGCAAAGGCCCTCTTTTCAGAGGCCACAGGTTCACCAGTAGGCCTGCAGGTATAGACCACCGAGCTTAGGATGGTAGAAAGAGTGCTTCTGGTGGATTAGTGTTATGTTATCCAAGTGTGCTGTTTCCTAAGCTTCCATCTTTTGAAGGTGCAGAGTCACAGAAGAATAGCATCTCTTACCACACAACATTATTTTTGCCCACACTCGAGTTCCTTTCACATAGTGCTGTCTGAACTGTACCTCGTAGCGTAGTGGCAGGTAACTGACTAGAATTCACTGAGAACGATGACCCAAGGGGTCACGCCAGCCTCAGGTGATCATGATGGGGTCCCGGGGATGGCGGTATCTGAAGATCTTGCCACCCCCCCAGTAGATCTAACCCCCCCGCGGCCTCACACAGCACACTTCTCAGGTTATGGCAATGTCTATGGTAGGTGGGCTATGGAGAGTGCCTTTCTGTAGTTAAGTGAAGGAGAAATGCAGTTCAGCTTTGAAGATGACCATGGGACAGAAAGAGAGAAAGCTGATTTGGTTTGTAAAAGTTTAAAACCTTTCTTATGTAATCTGTCAAGAAGAACTAGCGATGGGCATGAACTGGTCCAGAGGCCACTGTTCCACAGTCAGAGACTTCTCATTTCTAATAACAGCCAAAAACTTTCTCATTTTACTTAGTGGAAATTTGTAATGGTATTTGTATAAGTGATTTACTGGAGGTCATTTGGATGGCAACACAGACTGACAGTGAGGAGTCTATTATGTGGGTTGAAGTGGGCTGAGTTTGATATAAGGATCCCAGCTGGCAACCTGGTAAAGGGATGCCAATGTGAACAGGTTATTACTGTCATGGCCCATTTCTGTTTACTTTGGGAAATAAAATGACTATCTTAGAGCCTGATTTTTATCTCCAAGTCAGAATGCATATCTTTGAGAAGTATCCATTACTGTATGGAATCCTGGTTAAGTTTTTGGATCACCCGGGAGCAGCGTGGGCCTCAGCAGGCCATCCCACAGCTCCTATGTTTTTAAAACCAGTCACTCGCGAGACAACAGGAATCAGCTGTGTGGTTGGAGGGGCGGGGACTCAGCCAGTCTTTTCCTATCTGTTGTTGTTTTTAGGCAAAACAGTATTAATTGAATGTTTTTCAGTTTCCCACTGGTTCCTTTGGTATTGTTTGTTGAAAATGTATATTCAGAATGGAATCATCTAAAAAGCTGATTTTGCAAATCTCCTGTTACTCGCAAAGAGAAATGTCACAAGAATGTGTGAAAATAAAAACCTAAGAAAAACCATTCCACCTTGTTCCTAAAGAGAATGAATGTTTTCCAGTAGATTTTGTTGTGGTTTCTACGTAATACTCCAGTGAAAACATATATGTGATTACATGTATGTTTTTATGGCAGCACGAGAACCCAGGGAGAATCTGTATGGAAAGTTGCTGAGTTCTTAATTCCCTTCTGAATCAGAACATGATAATGATCAGCACAGAACTAGAAAGCATTGCAGACATAGTATAAACCAACTGGCTTGTATTCAAATACAGACCAAACACTGTGTGGTAAGAATGTAGTTGTCACAATCTCTGAAATTCTAATACCAGTAGGGTGGCCAGGATGGGATGGAGAGTTTTTCTGGAATGAGAGACTTTCAGTGCTAAAACCAAGGACAGGACAGTCTTGGGCGTACCAGGACAGTTGGTTACCTCACATGCAAGTGGGAGGGTCAGTCAGTCATGGCCATTTCTTAGGAGCTTGAAGAACCTTAGGTGATTGAGTCAAAGTAGTAGCCAGACCCTTACCCATTTGTCACCTTCCAGCCTCTCCAGAGCCTTTTACAAATAATGAAAAGCTGACTAGCTGTTGTCATCTTCTTATATTGCAGTTAACAAATGTAATGGATGGCAGACATCTGGTGGAACATTCCGGAAGTCATTCTTTCCAGGGCGGGGGTGGGGCTAGATTTAAACGCGTGTGTTTTAGTTTCTGTGATTCTAAGATATTGTCCTCCAAGAAACACAGAAAGGAAGAAATAACAGATCAGATTGCACCTTCTTTCAAAAAGCTGCCATGGACTCTAATGTGGCGTATATGTAGAATGTTTGTTCTACCATCTGTCTAGAAACCTGTGTCTTCAGCTCGATGGGGCCCTCTTGGTGGGTAGTGACCATAGCACATATCTTTTTTGCACATTGCTGCCCTCAAAATTTATTTAAAAAATTTCCCCAAACTGTAAAAGATTTACAAGTGTCTGTACACTAAAAACAGATGGGAATGCTGCAAATGTATAAACTAAGAAAAAGATTTGTATATTAAAAATATACAAAATTGTTGAAGCACTTTATAATTGCTAGGTTTGCAGTATTTGCTAAAGAACAAAATGTTGAGGAAAAACTTGGTCCAGGCAGAGGTTGAAATGGAGTGTCTTTGTTTCCAGGATGCTAAGACAAATAACCACACAATGTGTTGGCTTAACCAACAGGAGTTTATTGGCTCATTTCTCCACAATCCTTGGGGTCCCTTGGCGTTCCCGTCACATGGCCACGTCCTCTCCTTTCTCTTTCTGGTTCCACTGACTTCCAACTTCCGTCTCCTCCCCGTGGCTTTCTCCCTATAAGGCCTCTAGAAACAGGATTAAGATCCACCCTGATTTGGTTGGCCACACCTCAACTGAAAATAACATCTTCAGAAGGTCCTGTTTACAACGGGTTCACACCCACAGAAAGGGATTACGATTAAGAACCTGTTTTCTTGGGTATTTACCACCTGAGGATATCAGCTCTTAAACCCAGGCCTGGGCCTCCTGTGTACGTACGTGTCTACATTTATCTTACTGGTGATTTAAGCTTTGTGTGTTTTATTTTTTCATTGACTTTTCCCCCTTACCCACTGTTTAATAATAAAGTTTAAAATGAATTTAGTTGTTTTTTTCCTGCTATATGCCATGTGTAGAAGGCGGGGGAGGGGGGAACATAAACTGAAGGTGTTGGGTGCCAAACTTAGCACATGGTTCCTTCTGGCTTAGAAGGGGAGGAGGAAAGCAGTGGGTCAGCCATGGATGGACCTCGTGTGGAAGTCAGGGTTTACCTGCCTGGCATTCATCTCCGGGGTTTGGGCAGCAGTACCCACTTTCCCCTTGGGTGCCCCATTCCCGTTGCATGCTGCATTGGTGGGACCATTAAACAAAAGCTACCAGCCCTCTTGGGCTAGTCAGACTCTCAGGAATTTCGACTTTGGGGTAATCCCAGTATAAAAAACCAACAGTAGCGTGTTTCCCCCTTAAAACATGGTCTGGGGGAGCAGCTGTAGCTCAAGTGGTTGAGCACCTGCTTCCCATGTATGAGGCCCTGAGTTCGATCCCCGTTACCTCCTAAAAACAAACAAAAAAAAACAACTCTCATTGGGGAGTGGATGTAGCTCAGTGGTTGAGCACCTGTTTCCCATGTACAAGGTCCTGGGTTCAATCCCTGGTACCTCCTGGAAAAAAAAAAAAAAAAGGCCTGTTCATTCCTGGCACCTGCCCTGGTACCTAGCCTTTCTGAGACCTCGTTATTCAGCATTTCCTGTGAACAACTGCCCCATGTTGCCTGATAAACATTCTTCTCTGCCTGTTATTGAGAATTGGCTTCAGTAGTTAAAGCACCCTCGCTCGGAGCACTCCAGCCTGTAGGCATGCTAGGAGCGTATTAATGGCGTGCAGGCTATTTCCTCAGCTTGCAGGGTGATCAGGCTGGGTCTGGAGTCACTCAGCTGAACTGGGCAGAACTGTTTGCCTACTGTACAAACACTGTGTGTGTGTGCTATGACACCAAAAGGTTGGAAAACCCAATCTCGTTCAGGAGGTAGAAAGTGAAGAGCAGCCCTACCCGAGATCTCTTGCTTGCCTGGAGCTTCCCTGAGATGTAGGAGGGGAGAGGATGTTTTTAACCCTGGGGGTTGTGTAGGGAAGGGCAGGAAGTTGGAGGTGGCAAAGGGAAAAGGAGGGCGAGGGAGGATGAGAAGAAAAGAGGTAACAGAGAAAACTAGGTGGTTAAAGAAGAATAAAAGAAGAAAAATGGGAAGAAAAATACATAAGGGAAAAATCCTCGTGGGAACAAAAAGGCTGCAGAGAAGCCACTGGGCAGAGGAACAAGTAAGAGGACAGCATTTGGAACACCGGGCAGAGTGCTGAACTTGGGTGGGAAACACCCGCCAGACGAGCCGTTGTACTCAAGCCGCAGACCTGCCTGGCTGCCCCCGCCCCCAGCCCCCAGTCCCCAGCAGCCTGGGTCCATGCCCAAGCCAACTGGGAACCCGAAAAGACCAGCCCTTTGGGACTAACTAAGGCCCCCTCCCCCACAGGAAACTGAGGTCCACTAACACTCATCCTGCCCCACCCCATCTACGGGGCTGGACCCAGGAACACTGTCTGGAGACAGGTGGCCCCGGCCAATGGCTGTGCTGCTAGGAAGCAGTGGTGGGTGGCAGCTATACCTTCTCCCTGCCCGGAGGGCAGAGGCCCCAGGAGGAAGGCTGTGACAGTACCCCTCCCCCAGCAGCCCCTCAGTGCCTCCCCCCTGCTTGCCCTTCATTTCACCTCTGGCCCAGAGCACACTCATTTATCACTGCAGGAGTGTACCCGGCTTTTTGCCTTTGGTGCACTTGCTTCCACTGTCATCACTGACTAATTGTCATTACAGGTTTCATTTCTAAGAGAGGGACTGTGTGCGTCCTGTTTATACTTGTGTCCCTAGGCCCAAGCACTTGCTACATACTAGGTGCTCAACCAAATGCGTGACTCGGCACGTGAACGAGGCCTCCTCGGGGCCCCTTCCCAGCCTCCAAGGAACTCTGAGTCAGACTTCCTTGAGAAACACATAACTCCAACAGTTCCAAGTTTCCCTTTATAAGCATTTCATTCTCAATCCTCACACCTTCCTATGCGAAAGGGCTTTCTCCAGAATTTTCTCGCTCCAAATCTGACTCCAGACCCGTTCAAGAAGGGGCTGCATGTTTACGATTAGATGCCAAGTCTACTTTCCTGCACAGGCAGTTTTGAATTTTCACAGGGAAACTTTTCAGCCACAGCAGTGCTGACGGGCAAAAGTCTGTTGGCAAGAAAAAGACTCAGGTGGTTAAAAAGAAAAATACTTTATAGAAGCACCAGCTCACGCTGAGGGGCATCCACTGTCCGCATGGGCCTGTGGGCGGTTTATGGTATCAGGGTTGCACACGGTGGAGCAAACGGCCTTGAAAATCTGTCCAGTGGCTGCTGAATTCCATCTTCTAGTTGGAGAGAGACTCACAGAGAACCCTAAGTAGAAGGCACGGCTGCAGCTTTCTTTGGAGGTGGGGGGAGCCTCAGTCAGCCGTGTTGGCCCTAGCCTTCCCCGGCGCGGCACAAAACGCGGGCCCGGCTTTCTCAGGCTGCCGGGGTTTCACCACCATCTCCGGAGGCCTGCAAAAGAGCAGAGGGTGGAGGTGAGCGTGGGGGGCCTCGGAGGTCCTCAGAGTTTCCATCGCGGCCTTTCCTAGCAGGTGCCGAGCTACACTTCATGAAGGCACCTCAGGAGAGGTACATGAGATCCCCAGTCTCGAAATATAAAACACAAGGAGGCTTTTCTCCTCTTTCCTAATTCCTCGTGGTCATTCTCGCCAGGCCGAGACCATCCTCAGCTGGCTCAGTGAGCAGGACATTGAGCAAAAAGGATGGACAAGACTGGGCTGGAGCCTCGTTGGCAAGATTTCCCTGTGTAAAAGGGGCCAAACCGCGGACTTGGCCTGCTCTGAGGCCGAGGCTCCCTGCTGGCCGGGTCTGCGTCTGCGGCCTGAGGCCACTTGGGGCTTTCTGGAGCAGGACTTTGCAGTCAGCCCCCTGGCTCTCAGTGTGGGGAGGCTCTTGGCAGTGGGGGGCGCTGTGCCTGTGCTCAAGAGACGTGGGGAGCCTGCAAGGGGACGTCAGAGGACAGGCTGCCCAGGCCCACTCCACTGGCCTCCTTCCCCAGCTCTAGCCCTGACGGGCACTCTGCAGAGCTCAGTGCATGGCCCCAGCAGACCACACCAGTGCTGTGTGTCCTTGCCCTCCAGAGGGTGAGTTAACCTGCTGGTCTGTGGGAGGAAGAAACCCAGCGTGTGTTTGTGACCTTATTCAAGAGCTAATTTCTTTGTAAAATCTGGACCAGGACGATACTTTGCAACTGGGTTTTCAAAGGAACCGGCTTTGCAGAGTCTATGAGTTATGGGAAGTCAGTGGAACTTTCCGTGGATCACGTCAGAACCTTATAGGGAGGAATGGCAATGGAAGGAGATACTCGGAGCAATAGTGTGAGGAAAAGCCAACTCACTTGGACAGGACGTCAACGGCCTGCTGCGTGGCCAGGGTCCTCTTGTCCTGCGGTCCGTATAAGAGGGTCTGAATCTGAAGGCACTGCAGAACACCAAGTTGCATTCAGGAGGTTATGAAAATGCCCCTGAGAGAATTTGCAGGGAAGTAAAATCTCCCTCTAATGAGAGAAAGAGCACTTCACTCATGGACTATTGCTAGGGCAGAATTAGTGTGTCCTCAGCGCTTCTCCACGGGGTCAGTCTGACCTCGGATTTGGAGGGCTCTGAGGGGCCCGGGGAACAGATGCACAGTTTTAGCATCATTTCACAGAACTCTCTGTGACTACTCGTACGTCAAGCTTTGTTTAAAAGTTAGCATTTCTTTAAATAAAGGTAAGACCATTGATATTAACCAGAGGATATTCTCCAGTTCCTATTCTTAAATGGCCTTTGCTACAGCCAAGAAATGTTTTCTTTCTTTTTTTTTTAAAGTTCTGTTTTTGTAAACAAATGGTTTAGGTTATATGAGCTTTCTATACTCATTACTCCAAAGCAATTTCTTAGTTTTGAGGAGTTAAATATTCACTTTATGGATAATCCATGGCTTACTTTGACTTGATTTTTCCCTTCTGCTTATTGTCTTGCCTTTTGATTGCTTGTACCAGGTCCAGAGTGAACTCAAGGAAAGGTGATAAAACTTAAAGTTGTGTCAAAAATGGCCAAGATAATTGTGAAGAAGGAGGTGAAAGAACTTGCTTGACTGGATGTCAAGACTTTTAAAATAAAAGTATAGTAATTAAGACAACGTGGTTTTCATCCAGGGATAGAACAGGACAGAGAGCCCAGCCCTTGATATGTGATAGAAGAGACCTTGCAGATCAGTGAGGAAGTGACAGATTAGTCAATAAATGGTACTAGGGCCAGTTTTTTCAAATGGGGAAAAAAAAAAAAAAAAAGAATCCCAGTTCATCCGGTCCCATACCAAACACAAAAATTAATCCCAGATAGATTAAAGAACTAAATGTGAAATGCAAAACTTGGAACATTTGGATGAAAATGTTGAAGACTATCTATGACCTTGAAGTAGGGAAGTATTTATTAGACAAGATCCAGACAAACCATCAAGTAAAAGATGGATAAAATGGAACTCTATTAAAACTCAAAACATTTGTGGACCAAAATTTACCACTAACCACAGACTGAAGGAGGATATTTACAATGAGCAAAACTGAAAAAGGATTAGCATTCAGAATACAGAAAGAACTCCTACAAGGTAATGAAAAGAAAACTAAACCTACCAATAGAAAAATAGGCAAAAGATATTAACAGATTGCTCAAAGAAGCTGAAACCTGAATGGCCAATAAATATGCTGAGTCTCACTAGTAACTGGAAATGCTAAAAGAACTCCAATGAGGCACTCTTTCACCCAGCATATTGCAAATATCATAGTCTGGTAATACCAAGCTTTGTCAAAGATACAAAGCAAGAGGAATTTTTGGGTGTAGATTGGTCCAACCACTTTGTAGAGAAATATGGCAATATTTAGTAATTGCATAAGTAAATTGGGCTTTATAAATGGTGTGTTATATCATATGTATGATATCATACAAATCTTTGATATTTGTGTGTGTATTTATTCACATAGTTGCATTTCATGATTTTAAAGTAGAGGCGGGAAAGCAGGTGCAGATGAACGAATATAATACATACTTATATGAAGTTTAAAAACATGTAAAATGAGACCATAGTAAAATAAAAAAGCATAAAGAATCAGGATAGTAGTTACCTGGGGATGGGGGTGACATGAGATATACAGGGAACTTCATCTATATGGCTAATGTTTTATTTCTTGCATTGAATAGTGAGTTCATTTCATGTTTAAAATAGTTTATACTATATTTTTAAATTGTTAACTTAGTTTTTCTACATGTTAACAGCTTGATTTTTTTTTATTAAATTGGGGTCTTAGTACTGTAGGCTATTCATTCTCATATGCCAACCATTTTTAGGTCCTCAAGAAAAGCAAAATACAAGTGACCAAAATGCTTTGTCTTCACAAGCTGTGGAAAATATCAAAGTGCTCTGGATGTTTGGTTTGATCTAGGACTCTGAGAATGTGGTTTTCTTCTGGACGAAAGAAATATTATTAGACTGGAATATGGCAGGATTTTTCAAATAACAAAAATTATTTACTACATCTTAGTTGAACTATATACAACCTAGAAATAGTAAAGCTTTTCTAGATTATCTTACGTTGTTTCACATATAATTCAAATTCGGCAAAGGCCAGGACCCTGGTCTTTGAAAATCAGCTTTGGGCCTTGTCTGCCCTAGCCTGGATGGAGCCAGCTCTGCTTGAATCTGCAGATAGTTGGTTATGGCCTTGGAAATTTAGGAACTTTAGGAAGTTCTGTTGTTGCTTTAAGGGGAAAGGGGTAGAGACAGGTTTTGGGTGATACTTGGTGAAAGCTCTTCCAGCCCTTCTCTTCTGCTTGGGATACAGCTTTGGAAGCCTGGGCATATCTCCTTTGCTGTGGGAACACTCTTACTCCACCCAGGGCCCCACAGAGGAGGGGCTCAGCAGCAGACCTCCTAGCTAGAAGCAAGCATGCTTTCCCCTCACTGCAGGTTGACCAGAGGCCTCTCTCAAGAGCTGGCACTTGCTGCCAGAACAGACTTCATTTTTTTCCAGCATGACAAGAAATACCTTCCCTCAGTGTGAAAGAGTGGGTCTAATTTTAAACCTACAAGAATGTCCTCATTTACATATTCATGACTGCCTCTGATTCCGCTCACTTGGAGAAAAGCTGATGCCAGCTTGGTGTTAATTCATTCACTGC
>JAQZBX010006668.1:5144-52674 GCA_029593785.1 Cabassous unicinctus | reverse complement strand
TGGGCATAATAATCTATAAGTGAAATAAATTATTGATTTAACTATTTAATTTCCACTTAGGTCTTAATTCTTTCTAGATAATCAAATTTCTATTTGAGAATTCTTCATATCTTATTGGGATGAATTACTGGAGATAAAAATTTGCCAACTCATAATTTTATGAAGCAGAAAATCTCAAAATCTTTTTCAATCAATAATAACAACATTACTGATTGAGAAAGATTATTTTTATTAAAGAGTATGAATAAGAAAGTGTTAAAGAAATATGAATTTTCCAAAAATATATCTATTTTCTACCCATCCTTAATTAAAAGCTAGTGTTTATTTTGTATGAAAAAAAAATACAGAATACTGATGACAGGAATATTTTGCCAGTTGCACTAATTTTCATTCATACAAAAATGTTATTTTACATTTATCTGTTCTACTTCAGCTCTTTATTGGTTAAAATTTGCATGGAATATGTTTTTCCTACTTTCACTTTTAACCTGGTTATGTTTTTACATCTGAGTTGGGTCTCTAATAGACAACATATAGGTGGCTCATATTTTTTATCCATTCTATTAAGTGATGTCTTTTGATTGGAACATTCAATTCATTAACATTCAGTGTTATTACTGTAAAGGCATTAATTACTTCATCCCAATTTGTCCTTTGGCTCTCTGTTGTCATATTGTTCTATTGTCTGTCTTATCCTTTAGTTTACATTTCCTAAAAATCTTCATTTCTAAACTCTTCTCCAAATCTCTCACCCTTGTTTTTCCTTTCAGGTTGCAGCACTCCCTTTAGTATCTCTGGCAAACCTGGTCTTTTGGCAACATATTCTATCTGTTTTTGTTTGTCTGTGAAGACTTTAATCTCACCCTCAATTTTGAAGGACGACTTTGCCAGATACAGAATTCTTGGCTTGCAGTTTTTCTTTCGGTACCTTAGATAAAACATACCATTTTCTTGTTTCCTCCATGGTTTCTGGTGAGAAGTTAGCATTTAATCTAATCAAATTTCCTTTGTATATGATGCTTTGCTTTTCTCTTGTTTCTCTCAGAATCCTCTCTTTATCTCTGATATTTGTCATTCTTAATAGTAAATGTCTCTGGCTAGGTCTATTCAGATTTATTCTGTTTGGAGTGCATTGTCATTCTTCATATTGATTTTTATATCCTTCATATGGCTTGTGAAGTTTTTGGTCATTATTTCCTGAAATATTATTTCTGCCTCTTTTCCATTCTCTTTTCCTTATGGGACATCAATAAGGCAAATGCTCATTGCCATTCAATTTCCTGAGACTCTGTTCCATTTTTCCATTCTCTTCCTTTCTGTTCTCCTGTCTTTACCAGTTCAAATGTTTTGTCTTGAAATAAATAATTCTGTCTTCAAGCAATTCAAATTTGCTCTTATGTGCCTCTAATGTATTTTTAATCTCATCCATTGTGTCTTCCATTCCCATAAAATCTGGTACTTTTCTTTGCAGACTTTCAAATTGTTCTTTATACTTCCCCAGTGTCTTAATATCCTTTATTTCTTTAGCCATATTTTCTTTAAATTCTTTGAAGTGATTTCAGAGAGTTGTGTGATTATCACTAACTAATTGCATTAAATCCTGTATCTCTTCAGGATATTTTGTTTGTTCTTTTGGCTAGGTCATCTCTTCCTTTTTCCTAGTTTGGCTTCTAATTTTTGCTGATGTCTAGGTATCTGAATATGTTGGTGAATTTACTCTGATAACTTTCTCTCTTGTCTATTTTTTTAACAGCTCATATTTGATATTTAGTTCAATTATTCTGTCTTTAAAATTGTCCCACTTAAATTTCCGTAATTGAGCTAGGGAATCCCTAGTGGGGTGCAGATTTCCTCCAGTGGTTGGATACAGAGTGCAGTTTTTGTCTATGCAATTTCCAGGCCCACCAAGGAGATGGCACTAGTCAGCACACTTTTCCATGGTGGTGTTTCAGTCTGGGCTTTCCTGTGTTCCTGTACTGAATGTCCAGATCAGAGATTCAAAGTGGGCTCCAGTGGCCAAATTCACTGAAGAAAAACACCTTGAAAGCCCCTCCCTTTTCTCTTGAAACAGCTGAGAGGGAGGATGATGTCTTCCCCCCTCTCAGTTGGCTGCAGTGAGCCAGATATTTTACCACAGCATATTATCTTGGCAGGGAGGGGAACCCTTCCCTGCTTCCACAGGGGTTGGTAACTCACATTTGTCATTTTGGCTTCTTCATCTCTCTGTCTTTCATCCTCCTGGGAGTTATGAAGTACTGTCTTGTTCTGCTGAACCTAAAGAGGTCTCTTAGAGAGCTTTTAGGCTCTTTCTCTGTTGTTTTTGTTAGAACATTTAGCTCTGCCTGTTAGTATGTTGTCATCTTCCCACATTACCCAGGTAACCATTTAATTCTCTGTTTTCAATTCTTATAAGTATATAAATAGGAGTGGAATTGTCAGGCCATATGTCTTTCTCAATTAAACTTTGTGAGGGACAACTAATTGTTTACTACTGTGGCTGCTATAATTTATATTTCCCCAATCAATGAACAAGATTTTCAATTTCTCCACATCTTTGCCAACACTTATCATTATTATTAATATTTTTAAATAGCAATACAAGTGGTTGTGGAGTGTTATCTCATTGTGGCTTTGATTTGCATTCTATGATTATTAATGACATTGAGCATCTTCCCATCTGCTTTTTGGCCATTAATATATCTTATTTGGTGAAATTCCTCTTCAAGTCCTTTGTGCACTAGGTAATTGAGTTGTCACTTTGTTGTTTATATTTGATATTATCAATAATAACCTCTTATCAGATATTTACATTGCAACTATTATCTACCTTCTGCAAGTTGTCTTTTCACTTACTTTATAATACCTTTTGTTGCACAAAAGATGTTAATTTGATGAATTTCAAATTAATTTTTGTTATTGCTGTGGCTCATGCTTTTGGTGTCATGTAGAAGGACAATTGGCGCATTGTCAAATCCAAAGTCATGAACATTAAGAACATGTTATCTTCTGTTTTTTGTGGCAAATGAAATTATATGTAGTTCATATATATATTTTGATTCAATTTTTGCATATTATTTGAGGTAGAGATCCAATGTTACTTATTTGCATAAAGAAATACAATTTTTCCAGCAACATTCACTGAACAGAATACTCATACTCCATTAAGTGGTCTTGTCACCTTCGTCAAAAATCAGGTGAGCATAGATGTGTGGGTTCATTAATGGACGTTCAATTCTATCCCAATATTCTATATTTATCTTTATGCCAGTACCATACTGATTTGATATTGTAGTCTTTTACTGAGTTTTGAAAAAAATAATTATTCAAGGAATATAGCGGTTTCATATAAATTTGATGATTGTGTTTTCCACTTATGTAAAAAATATTGTGAGAATTTTTATCTGTATTTCATTGAATCTAAGGATTGCCTGGAATGTAAATCTTCCAATCCAAAACAGAGGATGTCTTCAGTTTATATGGGTCTTCTATAATTTCTTTCAGCAATATTTTATAGTTTTCACTGTGCACATCTTTCTTTTCTTTGGTTAAATGTTTTCCTAGATATGATATTCTTTAAGATACTATTGTAGAATATAAGATAAGTGGGATGGGGACAGTTTGGGAGTGTACAGGGGTGAGGGTGGTGCAGCAATGTGATTGGAGTTGATGTTGCTGGAATGTGAGTGGGATTTGGGGCTGGGGTGGGAAATCCATGGAGTTGGGGGTAGGGAAAATGAAGGAACATTTGAATGTGTCTATGTGAACTCTGGTGAGGCCAAGGACTGTGGCTGAGAATACAATGTTAACAATGTTCTTTTGGGACCTATGGTAGGAAAGTGTCACTGATGCAGAGGGTTGGTTGTGAGGGGATGTGTAAGGAGGGGTGCATCTAGGGCATGCCGCTATGAAAAATTATTGTGTCAATGTTGTCTTAGGGTGTTATCTCTTTATGTGGAGACCCACACAATATCCAACAAAATATTAAACTCACATTATTGAGAACCCTACTACTTTCTTAAATACAGACTAAAAAATCTCTGGAATATGCAGGCAGTACCTAATAGAAAATAAACCAATGGGCTAAGCTCTCAATATTAATGCTTGTACTTATGAACCTCATTCTTAAAAAATTGAAACTTAGGCTAATAGCAAATAATGCCTTTGAATTACCTCATCAAAACCTCCTTTTTACTCAATTGTGGCCTCTCTCTAAGCCAAACTCAGCAAATAAACTCACTACATTGCCCCCAGTGTGGGACATGACTCCCAGGGATGAGCCTCCTTAGTACCATGGGATTACTACAAAGCACTAACTAGTGATGCATTTGCAAAAACACCTTGACCGAAAGGGTAATACATAATAAGTAAGATTTTTATGGCTAAGAGATTTCAAAGTGAGTTGGGAGGTCATTCCAGAGGTTACGCTTATGCACACCTTGGCAAATCTCACTGAATGCCTTAGATAAATTCTTAAACAAACGTATTCTTGAGGGCTCTAGAAATGTCCAGAAAATTGAAGGAAGGCACAGAGCCTCATGAATTCAACACCATGTCAGTAGGCCTTATCCTGTAATATATGGTAATCTCTCTCCAAATATAACAGGTAGACTGATTTATAATTTCCCTACTCGTGAATGTTCTATCCCTTTTATTTGAAATTATAATTGACACTATACTCATTAAATATATGTCACAGAGACTTACATCTTCAGTTTGTTCATATGTTGCTTGACCCTGAATATCAGCAGCATTGTGGCCAATACCTACTCTCCAGTACATTAGCCTTTCCCAAGACGATCAACAAAATTATGATGTACAACTCTTATGACAAAAGACAAATGATATCTACAACTGCAAGCAAAACAGTTCCTTCCATCTTCCCCATGAAATCTAAGCTCTCTCCAAATCTGAAGCAGGGTGAGCATACTCATCCCAAATGCCTCACAATTGAGGAATGAACAAATATAAAATGGGAATGCAAACACTGACCAAAGTAGACATTATTATTATATTAATGGAAGAACTTGTAATTTTGATATAAAGATAGTGGTTACCAGACGTTTTGAGGGGAGGGGGAGGGAAGAATCGTGGAACACAAGGCAGTTTTAGGGCATTGGAATTGTTGTGCATGATATTGCAATGGCAGGTTCAGCTCATTATACATTTTGTCAAAACCTATAAAACTGTACAGCGGAACAAGTAAACCAAAAATGTAAATTATAGACTTAACTAGTAGCAATGCTTCAATATTCATTCATCAATTGTAACAAATACACCCTAGTAATGTAAGATGTTATTAATAGTGGAAATTGTGGGACGGGTAATGGATGAGTTATATGGGAATCCCCTATATTTTCAAACTAACTTTTCAGTAATTTAAACTTCTCTAAAAATAAACTTTAGTAAATATATAATTTCATGTATATATAATTGCTATCATAAATGGAATTATTCTTTGAAGTCCCTTTTAGACACTTAATTTTTGTGTTTGGTAATTGAGTTATGTACTACAACATATACATGTCCTTAAACTTAATATGAATTCCTGCATGTGAACCCATTATAAATAGGACTTCTTGAAGATGTTATTTTTCTGTAATATATGGCCCCACTGAATGAGGGAGGGTGGGTATTTTCTGGAGGCCATATAAAGAGAACCTGGAGCTCTCAGACACCAGAAAAGAGATGAAGTTAGCATATGACTGGAGGCAGAAATAGAAGACTAGGAAATTCCAAGTGTTTTTGGCCGTCAGTAGCAGAACACTACATACTTTAGGAGAAAACAACTTTTGCTGAAATCTTGATTTTGGGTTTCTTCTAGCCTCAAAACTCTGAGACAATAATTTCCTGTCATTTACGACAAACCATGATGTGGTATTGGTCATAGCAGCCTGGCAAACTTAGACCCTGGTCTATACAAACACACTCAATTTGCATGGGAATCTTGTACTCGGCAAATTTGCTAAATATTATTTTTAGTACCTTTCTTGTAGACTCTGAGATTTTCTATATAATGGATCATGCCAGCTACAAAGAGGGATAGGTTTTTATTCATTTATTTTTATTTATTTTTTACTTATTTTCAAACATGAATGTATTTTATTCATTTTCTTACTAAATCTTCTGGCTAGAAGTTCCAATACAATGATTGATGGTGAAAATAGGCATCATTGTCTTGTACCTCAACTTATGGCTAAATATATCAATCTTTTTCTTTGTTCTATTAATATAGTGTATTACCTTAATTGATTTTCTTTTGTTAAATCACCCCAGATTTCATGGGATAAATTCCACTTGATCATGATATATATTCCTTTAATATGTTATTGAAGTTGTTTCAGTATTATTTAGTTTAGAACTTTTATCTCTATATTAATAAGGGTATTATTCTTTAATTTCATTATGCTCTGATATCTATATTTGCTTTTGATATAAGGTAACATTGGACTCGGGGAATGATTTAGGAAAAATTTCCTCCTCCTCAAATCTTTGGAAAATTTTGAGACTGTTTGGTGTTTAATTCTTCATTGAATGCTTGGTTGAATTCATCAGTGAAACCATTTGGTACTGAACCTTCTTTTACTACTGATTCAATGGCTTTGCATTTTAAATACTTGTTGAGATTATTTATTTCTTCTTGAATCTGTTTAGGTAATTTGTGCATTTATAAGAATTTTTCCATTTCATCTGGACATGTTTATGTATAATTGTCCATTGAATTACTTTATGATCATTTCCATTTCTACAAAGTCAGTCGTCTCTCCTTTCATTTCTGATTTAGCAATTATTTTTATGCATTTGTATTTTAAATAAATCTATGAAATAAAATGTGGAGTTAAAAAGCAAACATACAACAACTTTAATAAATATAATAGGTAATATGTAATATAAAACATAGACATATAATTAAGAACACCACCATAATAAAACTAAAATTAGCTCTGGCATTATATATAACCATGTAATTACCATTATCAGAGATATTTATTTCTTCACAGGGCTTCAAGTCACTGTATACTGTCCATTCCTTTCAAAATCACAGAGTCACTTTTGCATTTCTTATAGGGTGATCCAGAGGTAATTAACTCCCACAGCTTTTGTTCATGTGGGAATGTCTTAATTTCTTTGAAGTACAGCTTTCTGTGTATTGAATTCTAGGTTGACATTTTTTTTCTTCCTTCAGTACTTTAAATATATTATCCCACTGCTTTCTGGCTTATATGGTTGCTGCCACTCACCACTTCCCTCTCCCCCAGCTCTTCACAACTTCTATTGTACTCAGTTTCTATAGATTTGTTTATTCTGTAGAGTTCATATAAATGAAATCATACAATATGTGGCCTTTTTTGACTGATTTCTTTCACATAGCATGAGATTTTCACAGTAAATCCAAAGTGTAGGATAAATCAATACTTGAAATTTCTTCATTGCTGTATGCACATGTTGATTTTGCCCTCAAGGATTCTTGAAAAAACACAGGGAATTGAAATGTGTCATCATCAAAAATACACTGACTTATATGTTATTAAAAAAAAGTTGTTTGTGCCGAGAGAGCTGAAATTATATGTGTAGTTGTCTTAATTTCATACATGTGGAAAATTTCTTCTCTTTCTCAATTTGATACAAAGTCCACAGAGTTTGTTAATGAATCTATTGATTGGTGGCTTTCTGGCGACCTGATGATTTTATTCCATTCAATGATTCACCAATTACTTTCAGAAACATTATCAGAGAAATTGTGGGTATACAGAAAAGTCATGCATAAAATATAGGATTTCCATACACCACCCCAAAACCAACACCATGCAATGGTGTGAAACATTTGTTACAATTGATGATAGCACTTTTTTAAATAATTGTACTATTTTTTAACAGTAGTAGCCATCATTTATTGAGAGATTCTATTTTCTAGGCACTGTGTGAATCAATTTATATGGATTACCTAATTTAAAACATCCATTAAATAACATTTAAAATATGCCCTAGTGGATTTTTAATTTCCATTGTTTTAATTCCAGTTTAGTTTCAGTTAAAAATTTCTCTCTCTTAATTGAAAGTCTCATTTTGTTCATATATTATTTCCTGATATCCTTTATTCTTTGTGCATGCTTTCTTTTAGCTCATTGAGCATTTTGAGCATATTTAGAACATTTGTTTTTTACATATTTGACTAGTAAATCTAATGTCTGAAATTCCTTAGGTATCTGTTGATTCATTTTATTCTTCCAAATAGGCCACACTTCCCCATTTTTTTAATACATTTTTATTCCTTTCATTGAAATGTGTATATTTGAATATTATAATGTGTCATGTGTTAACTCTGGAAATCAGATTCTTCCCCTTTTGCAGTGTTTGCTGTTTTTTCTCCCTGTAGTTGAAGTGTATAGTAGTCTATTCTTTATTGATTTATCAAAACTATCTGTGAAAAGACTGTGTTCCTCTTGTGGTCACTGAAATCTCTGACTCTATCTTGTGTTCACCTAGGGCTATGATTTCCTGGAATTCCAGGAACAAATAGCAAACAAATAAACAAAAAGCAAATATGCTGCTCCTAGTCTTTATACATTGGCTCTCTTTCAATAGTTAGCCAGACTTAAACTGACCCTAGAGAACAGCCTAAAGTGACAGCTTAAGGTCCATTCAAATCTTTTCTGAGCTAGCACTTTCCCTGGGCATGTGTGTGACTTTATATATTACCTTACATTCCTGGATCCTTTTAAGTGTCCCTAATTCACAAAAGGAAAATTCTCTCAGTTTTTCATCTCAGGTCATGCACTCTAGCATATGTCTCAAGTATCTTAACCATAAACTTCCATCTAGATGGACTTAGTGTGATCATCCCCTGATGATGTTTTCATGGGAATGCCTGCCATATTTGGACCTTGAATGAACTCCAAGATAGATGAAACAGAGACAAGCATGTTGACTCAGTCCTTCAAATAGCCATCACATGTGTTGGAACAGACATGCCTACACCATAATTTGTGAATAAAATGTGCTTTTCTCCATCTGGAGCCAGGAACCAGGAAACTCCCTAGGAACACATGTTTCTGCCAATCTGGAGAGGAAGGGGGGATATCAGCAAGTAAAAGTACCTATTACCTTTTACATTTCCTTGAAAGAGATGTCTAACATTGAAATACCCACATGGCAAGTCTATTACCTTCTGGAAACTGTGATTTGCAGCAAAATATCTTTACAGGTTTGCCTCAGAAATTGCTTAGTTGTTATAAACATTTGATGTTTGTAAGAGTTCTGAGAAAGTTAGTTCTTTTTCTCCTTATTTTTCTATTTCTTTCAGGTTTGGGGGTGTGACATCTCCTTCCCTGTCATCTTGCTGAAGTCAGCCATATTTCTCCTCAGTTTTAAATGATGTTTCTATAATTGCTAATTTTAATATCATGTATTTATTCCTGTTAAGTGAACACATTTAGGGAGTATGTAGACATTTTTACATTACGCAATGAGAACTTCTTGATGACAACATAAAGAAGCATAGGTAGATTTGATCATTATCTCTTTAGTCTTTTTTAACTCCAGTTTCATTGAAGATATTTATTCTGGTTGAATAATATTTGGCACAATATTTCAAATTGTTTTCACTGAATGTTTCGCAGTGTATTTGCAATGACCCTACTAAATAAGTGATTTCAGTAACTTTTATATATAGCTTCCAACAACTTTATGGCATAATAAAATGAAATATTAGTTATGCCATTTGCTTAAGTTTATTTAGCTCCACCACATTGTCACAAAATAGTTCAATTTACATGCATAATTTTTACAAATAATATACATTGTAGCCATATATAAACATTTTCTATTTTCTCCACATTTACATGAATGATATTTAGCCCTTAAAATGCATTTTATTCCCTTTGGGTATATGGAGGACATAAGAAAATTAGAAGAATTCCCCAGTTGTCTCCATTCAGGCATTTCCCTCCCTAAATCAGTTCTCTGTGATGAAAATCTCACCTGACGTGACTCAAAATGATGTAATTATCAAGGGAAAATCAATTCCTATATTTAGACACCCTGGGAATTTAATTACTTTCTTAGGTGCTATTTTCTTGTATTACACATAGAGTATATCACTTATCTAAAGGCCTTTCTACTCATTTATTTAGTTTAAATGTTCCTCTTCAAGACTCTGTGAAGAGAATGGAAATTGCTTTTGAGTTGCTTCCTGTCTTTGTGAACCAGGAATTTAATCACTACAAAGATAAGTTGCTATAAAAATGGATGTTTTTGCATATGTATTTTGAAATGCATGAGTATGACATATGTCAATGCTTATCTTTCATAAATGTATCAGTAATTGAGGTATGATGGAATAGTCTCCTCTAAGAGCTTGCAAATGATGATGATTCTGTTTCACTGACAAGAATTTAAGTCTCTATACCTTAAAAGGGGTACCAAAATTACAAACTTTCATTGAAAGTAATTCAAGGCTATTTCTAATTTTTTACTTAAATTTCAGGTTTTACATTTTTTTTGCTATGAATGAAAATTTTCTTCCAAATAAAAGTAATGTGATAGAAGCTTGACTATAAAAGATGACTCCCATAAAACAATTATGTATGGAAAGACAACTGGATGCCAAATTACTGTCTAATCAAATATGCATATTTTTATTTTAAATGTCATAATGGAAACAATCTATTCTAGGCTTCTTTTATTAACATATTTCACATTTTATTTGATTATTGTCTTTAAATGTCCTATTATTTTTGAGACCCAATCCATTTGAAATCCTCAACTATTGTTCATAATGGTTCTTCTACTATATACTTTCCACTTTAAAAAGAAAATACTAGTATCAAATTAATTTATTCATCAATTTATCACTTCCACATACCAGGTAACATAACTTACCTCTTGTACAGATTAAATAGATAAATGATCAAGTAAAATTTTCAAGTTTTCTTATTATTTTAAAGAATTATCTCCCACTATGTGAGGCAGGCAGTGTAGGGATCATGCCTATTTATTTCAGAAAAACCAATTTGTTTACTTAATTGTACATACCTAATAATGTCTAAACTTTGAAATTCAACCTAACACTTTTGAAGTGAAGACACAATAGAATGGAGAAAGGCAAGGAATGATAGAATAGATAGAAGCAAGGAAGAGAAGGAAGGGCAGGAGGGAGGGAGGGAGGGAGGATGGAAAGAAAGAAGGAAAGAAGGAAAGAAGGAAAGAAGGAAGGAAGGCAGGAAGGAAAGAAGGAAAGAAAGGGGGTATGTGGCTCACTGCTTCAGTTCTGGCTTCCCACATGCAAGGTCCTGTTTTCAATTCCTGGCCCCAGTACCTCTCTCTATATATATGTATATATTTGAGGTGGATTAAATCTCTCAATTTTACAATTTGAAATCTATGGCTTAAATTGAATAATTTCTTCATCCTAGGACACAGAGTCAGTAAATGTAAGAAATAAAATCCTTGTACTGAATCTTGAATTTAAATCCCATGCTTTTTCCACTAAAATGCAATTATCAATATGTTTAATCATGATGAATTAAATGATAATATTGAGCTCTATGAATGAGTAAGAATAAACACGGGAAAAAAAACCTCACTATTTAAAGGAGTTTGTAATAATTAGAAAAAATGACAGACATTTAAAACCAATAGGAATCCTCCACAAGAGCTATAAAAAGCAATAAGACAGTACATATGTTAGGTCTTATTAATGATAGAGACCATAGTACTAAAGAATATAAAAAGGATGACTTCATTACAGTGTGGGGTGTTCAGCCTGGCATAAGTTGATAACAGACTAAAACTTGTGCTTATAACTTTGAGAAGATTTAATAAATATTTGTGGAATAATAAAGTGGGAAAACCTGAGAGGTACAGATGGAAAGAAGCATGAGCCTAGAAATATTTAACTGAAGATTCACGCATTTACCCACAACATGTGATCTGCAACATGAAATACTTACAAAAATATACTCTATTTGTATCATATGGGCTATTGTTTATTTTAATTTTAATTAATCCAAAATTAAGACAACTGATAAAGAATAAATGTTATTGGATATACACTAATGAGCATTTAGGTTTTAGGTTTCAGCTTTAAAAAAAATTAATGTCAATATTGGCAATCTCTGCAGCTATTATTTTTATTTTTACGTATATTTATATTGTTTGTCCTAATATATATCTATTGATGTTTTCTGTTGTAT
Source organism: Cabassous unicinctus (assembly GCA_029593785.1). Classification (NCBI taxonomy): domain Eukaryota; kingdom Metazoa; phylum Chordata; class Mammalia; order Cingulata; family Chlamyphoridae; genus Cabassous; species Cabassous unicinctus. The sequence goes on along the minus strand of JAQZBX010006668.1, from coordinate 40,483 downwards.
AATGATGTGTTTATATGCTTTTGTCTGTTTTGATCAAAAGATATCTTCATTTAAGAGAGGATAAGTTGTGTTTGCACATTTGGACAAAGCTTAGTTTTTCTTCCCAGGTTGACATGAAAGTGTATCCTGGTATATGGGGCTTTGTTGTAGGGATCACCTTTATGAAACCAACGGGAACTTATGACTTGCAGAAAATGAAGTTGTTATGATTAAATGTATATCCACTGAGGATCCACCACTAAAAGTACTAGTGAATCACTGGTTAAAAACATACACATACTATTCAAATTATTTCAGACTGATAGTAACTTTATGCAAAATACATTAAAACATGAAAATATGTCAATCTAATTGACAATTTCACATCAATTTAACATTTAAAACATGAAATCAAGAAGAAATATGATTTGATCAATTTAGTTCTATTGGATCACCATTTATTCCAAAACTTTTTAGGTAACATGAAAAATGTTTTTAATGGGTGTACTTTCATATGGACCAAAATTATTTTTAAAATTGTTTCCATATATATGTGCTTTCCCTTGTATTCCCACAGGGACTCCAAGAATGATGCATTTGGAGAATCACACTGTCACTGACTTCATTCTTCTAGGGCTGCTGCAATACAACCCAACTCATTTCTTTGTTTGCATTGCCATAATGTTCCTGATAACACTGACTGGAAATAGTCTTTTGATTGTGCTGATCCTGGTAAACCCCCTCCTTTACACTCCTATGTATTTTTTCCTTTGACAGCTCTCTTTATTTGATATCCTGTTCACACTTGCCATTGTTCCCAAGTTGTTGACCGACTACCTTCTGCACAGGACAGGCATCTCTGTGTCAGGATGTGGGACCCAGATCTTCCTGGGGTTGGCCTTGGGTGGAACTGTGTGTATCCTCTTGGGCTTCATGTATTATAACAGCTATGTTGACATCTGCAAGACCCTGCACTATCCTCTTCTCATGAACTGGCTCCTCTGCAAGTAGATGGCTATTTCATCATGGCCACTGGTGCTTTCAATGCCTTGATACATACTGTATATACCATGGGATTCCCCTTCTGTGGAGCAAGAGAAATCCACCATTTCTACTGTGAACTTCCAGGGGTCTTCAAACTCTCCTGTGAAGACAACTTGACCTATGAGACTGGAGTATTGGTCAGCACTACCATTCTTCTTCTTATTTCTTTTTCTGTCATCCTGGCCTCCTACACACTAATCTTCATCACCATCACCCAGATGTCTTCTTCTGAGGGCCAGAAGAAAGCCTTTTCCACATCATCCTCTCATTTGATAATGGTTAGCCTATACTATGGTGTCATCATTTTCATGTACATGAGGCCAATCTCTTCCCCTACTCCAGGCCAAGATAAAGTAGTGTCTGTCTTCTACACTATTCTTACTCCCATGCTCAACCCCATGATCTATAGTCTTTGAAATAAAGATGTGATGAGGGCAATGGGAAAAGTCCTGTGGAAATATTCATTAAGTTCTAAAACATGAATATAAAATTTTAGTGGTTATTATGTAATATTGGTTTGTTTATAATGTTTTTTAAACTATGTGATGCATTTTGACTTTTTGTTATCAATCTCATAATTGTCTATTTGATCTACAAGTGACTACTAACATAAACCAAATTAATTCTAAAATAAGTAAACCCAAAAAAAGAGAGCCATGTTATTATAAAATAAACTTGTCTTGCTTATTGCATTGAAGATACAATTCAAGATAACAAATTAAAAAACTAAAACACCAATCAAGGGTGAAATCTGGAAACTGTATTAAGTCCCCAGGCAATGATGAGATTGGGCTCATCATTCCCTGGACTCTTGTGAAGGGAAGCAAAGCCAGGTAGAGAGATCAGAAGGCCTTTCCTGCTCTTGTTAGCAAAACTTTGGCACCAATTCCAGAGATATATTTTGGCAGGAAAGTCTCATTGTTTTCTACTTCCATTACAAATCTTGGTGCTTCTCAGCTTTTATCCTTGTTGACTTAATTCAGCCTTTTGCATTCTCTTAAGCTGTAACAGAAACCCTAAGGTCAAGGCCCCCTTAAAGAAATGAATACTCAATCCAATTGAGGACTCTAGCAAGTGGACATGCTCCTATGTGTGGATTTTCAGGCCTGACTAAAAGCAATTACAAAGGCTTTACAAGACAAGCCTCTCAGGGTAAATCTGTCCACTCCACACATGTATGATACTCAACTAAGTCTCTGAAACAAGTTGCAGTCAGGGATTCAACCCCTCAGCTAGTCTTACAACCATATTTGCATTGTTGACCTCAGACTTTCCACAGGCACCTCCACAGACACCTCTTTAGGGAGGCGTTGGGGGAAGCTTGAAGGCACCTTTTTACCACTCTGACAAAGTACTTTCAATCTTAACACTCCACCCTGTCCCTCAGATCCTTGGTCCATATAACTTAAGTGGAATTTTTGTCTGGAGCTCCCTTGGCATTGATATGTACCACCAGCTCTACACTGGTATGTATGACCCTCATGCAGGAGGAGGGGTGGTTGATGTTTTTTCAATAGGTTCAAACTTGGCTTATAACATCACAGTATGTTAGTAAAGCCTTCACTTTTATTTCCATTTTGATTTAGATGTTGCATTAGCAGGCACCTTCAAAATCTTACCGCCCAACTCAGCTCACTCAGCTCAGCTCCACCCTTGAAACTGTATAATTCTCTCAATAACTGAATTTTAATTTTACTCATTATTGTTGCTATTATTGTTATTTAACTGTGTTTTGGGAAAAGACCAGCAGTTGACTTCCGATTGATAACTGTTGCAAAAACTGCACATTCACCAGATTTGTACTTTTATGACAAAGTTCAACAAAGTGATTCAGAAATGCTTTGTTATTTAAAGCAAACAAGAAATAAATATAGAACTCCACATTCATCCTATGAGCTGTATGCTGGTGATGCAAGGTACAAAATATCCATTAACTAGGCTTAAGAATCTTCAGACTGGAGATTAGCCTGTGGAAGCACTTACTAGCCATGTCTCTAATTCTGCATCTTTTTACCTGAGATATTCAAGTTCATGACACAAAGTCTTAACACAGCACTTCAAACAGGCCATAGGGCAGAAATATGAATATCCTAAAGCTTTTGGTGTCCCTAATTTTCTCCTCTGATGTAGGTTCTAGTGAAATATATAGTCTATGAATTAGTAAGTTCAAAGATGATACAGAAAATTTATCAGCATGGAGGCTCTTTTATTAAGCCACATGTCAGTAAAACAAAATCTAAGAAAGTATCGATTTCCTGTAAATTCCCAGGTCACCCAGACCACAAAATTTAAATCTACCAATGAGCTATTGCCAACTCCCTGTTCTTATACCAGATCACCTCTCTATTGCTAAGCAACCAACTGTACTATCCATACTAAGAAATATATTCTGCATTAGCCATTGGAAAGCTCCTCACAATGCATTCCATCTTTGTCTATGAGAGCCTGCTCTTCTCTGTTCATTGAAGTTCCTCTCTGCCTCATGGCTATTAGAATCTCCCTAATTCATTAAATGATTCTATCAAAATCCCTGAGATCTAACCAATTTTTACTCAAGATTTTATTTTAAGAGTTATTTTGGTGATCATGAAGGGGCACAAAAAATCTGCTGATAGTCTTGTGAATAACCTGATGACAGGTGTGGTGCCTGCTAGAACCCATTTCATTGACTGTCCTTCTAATGTCTCATCAGAGTCATCAGTGAGTTCCTTTTGGAACTAAGCTGCAGTCTTTTCGTGTTTGCATTCTCTGATCTCACTGGGTTCCTATCCAAAGATTAACAGGTTTACTATCCTTTGCTGGAACCTTCCTTATAAGGGAACTGAGATCCTACACTTTGGTTTTATTTACAGTATTTCTGCTGTGGGGTCTTCAGCATTTTGCTGCAGATTATGGAATCCTGGAATTCTAATTGCACACTTCAGGCTTGGCTTTGACATCAACCTCTTTGGCATCAAATTCCTTGTAGGTTTTTCCTAATCTTTCATCTACCCTCTGTCCCAGATATTTGTCCAGGACTCTGTCATGGCCTCATTCCATGTCCTGTGTTGTTGTATCACCTGGGGAGATACAAGGTTCTCAGTTCCCATGTTACTCCAAAAACACTTCAGAGATCATAAGGGTGTTTCAGAAATCCTTCATTTCATCTCAGGGACTTACAAAGTACCTCTCTGATTCAATACACATCCATCCACCCTGAGCTGTCTATGCTCTGGTAACAACCCATGCACTGGTCATTTAGCGTCCCATGAGAGTGATTCTGCCCTGACATCAAGACCACATTTTCCTTGGTTTTAAATTCCCAAATACAGCTAGTCTTTCCATCTCAGATACCCTATGACTACTTTTATGACCCCAGGTAGTAGTTGGGAAGCAGTTTCTACAATCCCTTACTTTATTGTACAACATTTTACTAACTCCCTTCCCACATCAATAAGAACTCTTACCTCCTCTTTTATCACAAATGCTTTTTTCTCCTCCAAAGAAGAATATATAAACCTTATGGTCTGGATCATCGAGTCTTTGTTGTTTATTAGCAAAACCAAGTGTTTAATCTTCACAAAAAAGCACAATATTTTAAGTAACTTGTTAGAGGTAATTCAATATACTTTTGTGTATTTCAGATAATTTTCTTTTCTAGGAATATACATTAACTTGAGACATGTAAGTCCTTAGAAAAATTAGGTGTAATCTGGAAAACTTAGGTATTATTTGGAACAAATAAAAACATTTTATTTTAGTAGATATGTTAGGCAATTAATAACTGGCAAATTATTTAATAATAATATATTTGTATACTAACTGTAAATGTACTTAATATATATAAGTATACAAAAAAATGGAAACTTTTAGTGTACTGATATTTTTGGGGAGTGAAATGGACACTATTTGACCTTTTCACCACTCAATTGACAGTTACAAGGCCTGTGTAAACATATGAAAAAATTATCACTAGCTCCCTATTCACCCTTCACACACCCTCTGCCAATTTGGCCTTGACTAAGGCCATTAAGCATTATTAGTGAGTCATCCTCCATTTTGATCAAATCTCATGGGGAATTACCAAGTGAACACAAGCAGAATAAATATTATAATTAACCTGCAAATAAAGAAGCCTAGAGTAATATTAGTAGATGTGTCTCCACAGATGTACCTAAATTATCAAGGTCAGTATTAAGAAGTGAGTATGTACTTTTATATAGTAAGCAATTGTGGAAATCTGCCCAGATGAAATATGTAGAAATGCTACAAAATGAAATATAATGATTCTAACTTTTATTTTTTTTATGGAGAAGAAACATACAAGTGATGTAGAAGAACTTAGACTAGAAATAAGAAAATTTGTATTTGGTCTTTATACAGTAGTAATAAAAGTGACTGACATATTTCAAATCTCATTAATCAGGGATGACAAAAATAAACTTTTATTTAATGAATTGGCATAAAATTTCCATATACAGTTCTTTAAAAATAAAAATAAAAGAACTAGCTGATTGTTGGTCACTTTTTAAGACAGAGTTCTCTCTGTGCCTACAACTTTACTTTTCTTCATTTCTGGGAAGATCCTTTGTGATCACATATAATCTATTCTGAAATTAAATTGAAAAGTGGTGCAATTAAACATACTTCAGTGGTTGATGTTATACATGAACTTTTTGCCACAATCATGAAAATAGACCTTTAAAACATGATGATAGTGGGTGATCAAGGTCAAAATAAAAGTATATATGAAATAGAAGAAAGCACATATGATAGAATAATTTATTTACCAGATTGTCCAAAGAAATTTGAATATTAAGGGTGTATTTAAAAGGAGGATAAAAGAAAAATAGGATTTAACACATTGGACAATGGGATTTCCAGATCTTGAGGGAAAGGTGATTTTTTAGAAGAGCAGAGAGAATATAGTCTATGTGGCTAGAGTGGGTTACAGGATCTCTGAGACACAGCTGAGATTGTCAAGGAAGTTGAGAATGCTCACAATAGATTTTGTATTCTTGACATTTTTATCATTTACATGCAAGCACCTCATGTGATTATCTATGTTTATTCAATTTTAAGTTATCCTCTTAACTGTGTGAAAGGAATGATACTGTAGTTAAGGCAGTCATTTAAAAGACAAGGTAAGCATTGGAAATTTAGAAGTGGGTCTGGTGAAGGTGACTGCTTTTTATACAAAAGTTTTCAGCAAGATCTATGGGGTAGAAGGCCAAACAATAGAGAGTTGAGTACTTTATGTTTTTTGTTTATGTTTTGAGCTAATTTAAAAACATGATGATTTAATTGGAAGAGAGCTAAGGGTTAAACTGTTACCTATTGGCACAAGTGTGTGCAGCATCAATCTATGTGAGATCTTAATTCAATTAAGGTGCTTCAGCTGAACCTGAGAATAATATTTAGGGAAGAGTTATCAATGATAATCTATGAGGATCATGTTTCCATCGTATATTTTTCTTCTGTAAGAGAGAAGTCTTTACATGGTGTTGAAGGCTTTATCTAATTGCTAACTCTTACTTGCTGTTCTGTTTTGTACAGTCATTAAACTTTCTGTAATATAGGCATAATAATATTTGTACTGACAACTGGACAGTGGTTTTGTGAGAAACCTGATGACTCAGGACAAGTCAATTAAATTTCTTTCAATAAGTTGGGTGCTTGAATATTTAAATTCTTAACAAATTTACTTTTGAAATTGATTCTGATATTTTATTCAAGTAAAGAGAAACCCAAGGAATTAAATGTCAGCTATGTAAAATAATGGTCAAGTAACACACTTCTATGCTCATACACATACATCTACATGAAGAGGCAATAAATACATATTATTTTATCTGCATTTCCTCCCTTGCTTACTTTTATGTTTCCTAAGAATATGGTTGATGCAAACTGCAACATCCTTGATCATGGGCTGTTGTGGATGAGTGCTGTCTCAGAACTAATACCACCAAATCTCCCCTCCAATACCCTCTCTCAAGGCAGTTGTGCCCCACTTATTTTGTGTGAGAGGGAGGATGGGAGAAATTGTTATAGCTTTGCTCTGTCCTCTAGAATTGATTGACAATATACAAAATATAATGTTGTGAAACCTGATGATATTTGATGCTATTCTTCCATATATGATCTAATTTTTATTTCTATGATATTCACTTTATACCTGATATTTAGAATTCTCAAGAGCATGTCTTCAACAAGTTATTTGAAATTTCCAATTAAAGATCTTTCAATAAAGTAGTTTTCATTCATATTGTTGGATTCTTTGTATGTTGTTTGAATGTTGGCTCATATTTTCAGTGCTGAGAAATGCTTTGAAAATTTCATCACTCTCTTTTTTTTTTAAGGAGGTACCAGGGATTGAAACTGTGGCCTCATACATGTGAAGTTGGTGCTCAAATCACTCAGCTATACCTGCTCCCTAATCATCTCCTTATTTTTTCCATATATGTCAGGTACTATCCTAATCATATGTTTGTACTCCTCCTTTGGTTTATTGATTTTCTATTTTTTCATTTTTTTCTTATTATATCGCTCTTCAGTTTATTTCATGGAGAATCATATATATAATCTTTAAAAGCATTGGATCAATAATTTATTTCAGGCATATTTTAATTTTCAGTGGAACTTTCTTGTTCACTGATTGTGTTTCTATGAAATACATAAATTTTACTTTGTGGATTTAGTACCTCTTTAAATGAATGTGAAAATATTGCTTTAAAAAATATATATATATATTGTTTCTACATTTCTCTTGTTCTTCTCCATCAATTTTGTTGTGTGAGTGTATTTGTATCTCTCTCTTTCATGGTGGATACTTCTTCAAAATTCTTCTAACCACTGTACCTAGAATAATAATTCAGTAAAAGGGTGATTGGCTCAACACTTTCATTTTTGACTCAAACAAACTTTTAAAAAATATATTTTTGGACACACATACACAAAGACATAAGTTGGAGAGGGGACCTTAAAATATTTAAATGTTTTATTCTCATATTTGCAGATGCCTGATCAGAGTTATGAAGGCTGCAATGTATGTACCTTACGTAGGGTCTGGTGAAGAGTCTGTCCTATCAAGAGCAAGCACTTTAGTTAGGAGGTTATAAAGGACAAATTATGGAAAAATCTAAAATCAAGACATGAACTTATCCTGATGAGCATAGGCAACTAACACTCGCACATGTCTTACCAAAGACAAATACTGATAAGTGATTTTTAGGTGTTGTATTTGGCAGAATGATTTCAAGAATTATATCTGGCATCTCAATGTGAGAAAAAAGTTTGCAGTCACTTATGTATGTCAAGGGGATGTAAAAATATTAAAATCCTGAATATAGAAAAGAATTATCCTCTTTGTACAACTAAACATTCATATGATGGATCAATCATTTATTCATTCAAACTGATTTCCAATTTGTATATATTGTGCTTAAGTATGCTTGAATCTTCTCAATACATGAATTTATGAAGGGCAGAGAATCATCCATATACTCTTAAATTGGTAATCAATATTTCATTTTATTATTTACTGGTTACAAAATATTTTGGAAGTCAATGATTGTCATATTAACTCATAGTTTTGTGTAATGAAATGAGGTTCCTTGTTTAAAATAGGTATACTTGGGTATTCAGTTATAGAGCTGTTTACTTTCCTAGAAAATCTGAATTTGGGATAAATTCAAAAATGAAAATCAAAAGCTAAGTAAACTGTTCACTATGTATTATTTACCTTGTATATACTGGTCTATTCCTTAAGGATAAATTTATGAATAGCCCATGGAGTATTATAATCAAATATCAACTGATTTCTTCTTATTGGGGTTGTTTCCACCAACAAGATTTGGCCTGTTCCTCTTCACCCTCATCAGTCTTGTTTTCCTAATGGCTTTGATTGGCAACCTTTCCATGATCCTCCTACTCTTCTTGGATATCCATCTCCACACTCCCATGTATTTCCTACTTAGTCAACTCTCCCTCATGAACCTGAATTACATCTCCACCATTGCCTCAAGATGGCTTTCAAATCCCTGATTGGCAACAAGTCTATCTCCTTCATTGGCTGTGGGGTTCAGAATTTCTTCTTTTTGACTTTAGCAGTTGCTGAAGCTCTGCTGTTGACATCAATGGCTTATGGTCGTTATGCAGCTATTTGATTTCCTCTACACTATTCCATCCATATGAGCAAAGACAGTTGTGTGCTGATGATCACAGGATCTTGGATAATGGGCTCTATCAATGCCTGTGCCCACACTGCATATGCACTCCACATATTGCCAGTTCAGGAACATCAATCATTTCTTCTGTGATGTACCAGCCATGCTGACTCTGGCATGTATGGACACCTCAGTCTATAAATACACAGTGTTTGTGAGCACTACTCTCTTCCTTGTGTTTCCTTTCATCATTATAGCATGCTTCTATGGCCGGGTGCTCCTTGCTATTCACCACATGCAGTCAGTGGAAGGGAGGAAGAAGGCCTATTTGACATGTAGTACCCACCTCACTGTGGTGACTTTCTACTATACATCTTTTGTTTACAACTTTCTACACCCAAGTTCCCTCAGATCTCCAACAGAGGACAAGGTTCTTGCTGTCTTCTATACTATCCTCACCCCCATGCTCAACCCTGTCATCTACAGCCTGAGAAACAAGGAATTTATGAGGCCCTGAAAAGAGTGACTAAGAAGATCTGTTCTTTTAAGAGGTAGACAAATTTACTCCAAGGGGGAGGTGAATGAAAATTCAGCCATGTACAAAAATTAGAAAATTTCTATTCCAGGCTTAAAGACCAGGAAAACTTATTTTAAATGATTAAAAACTGAAGTTGGAAAAAAGTATATATTCTCATGTCATTATTTGTGTTTGTTTTGTACTTTATCCATCAATTTAAAGGTCATATGTATTTCACAAAATTGTGTGTTAAAGGAATATTTTATTAATAAGGAGGAATTAAAAGAAAAACTACTTAACTTGTAGTTATTATTCAGCATAACAGTTCCATAATACTTTTAGTCAATATCAGTAAACTGGTATAACAGAACAATAATTATTTTAAGAGTTGTTCTAATTTAAAACAAGAGAATATTTAATTTATTTCTATTGTTATGTGTTTTTAAGAAGTGTGTACTAGGTTTTCTTCCAAAATTTCAGGTGGACTGGCACATATAAGAATGAGATAGAAAACTCTAAAAGGATTTAGAAGGCTTTACACCATGATGGAGAAAATATGAAAAGCCTATAGGTTTCTTGAATGGGGAACTGGGTTTATCTGGGTAAATGTTAGGGAAGTAATTTATTAATAGTTCTACATTGAACTAAAAATCTAGTGAACTAATCATTAGATAAATAAGAGTCAATCCAGGTGGCCCCTCATTTCTCTATTTGCAATGTTTTTAATGAGTGAGATACAGGAATATAAAAGAAGTTAATTTTATGCACGATGCATAAGAAAGAGATGAGACATGGAAAAAGCAGAAATCATTTAATTTTCATTTTTATTTTAAGCTGCAAAAACATATTACAACTCAAATTTTGACAGAGGCTATGATTGAAAGAAGAAGAGAGAGACTATTGCCATGAAGAGATTGATTTGTGAAACACTGGGCAAGCATTAGTGCCCCTAGGGCCTGGTGACCTAGTGTGAACTAAGAGCTGGGTAGAAAAGCTGTCTCTTCATTTCAGTAATGAGTATATATTTGTAGCAACAATATGGGTATTTCTGAATGCTCTCATGCTCTCTTTAGTATCTCAAGTGAAATTTTTATTTCTGAATTTCCAGGATGGACTCTTGGTGGAATCTGGTGATGACTTTGTAACCATGACTGTACAATTCCAGCATGATTCTCTGTTTATCTTATTTTTCGCTTTAAATACAGATAGACATGAAGGTGATCTAACTAAAATTCATTTTAATGATGTCACTTTCCTTAGTGTTGTGTACAATTCTGTCCATTATCTAAGACTTTTCTGCATCTCCAGGATCAAATCCCAGCACACCATACCTACCTTTCTTCTCAACATTCTACAGTGAATGCATGTTCCTGAACAAGTGATAATCAGTTCAACCCTTCATGAATTAAATTATTGCAATTGTCTTTTGCTAAAACACATTACCCACTATTCTCATACAACCTTCTTTGGCTGGACAATTTATATTTCTCACATTTCTCAAGGCCAATTTGATATGCCATCTACATTAATGAGCATTCTTGAAACTGTATGTTCTACTGTGTACTTCCTTTCTACTCTCATAGATCCCAATTATTTTTAATAATGAAGAACATTATCACATATTATTGTAATCACCTTGATTTTTAGTATTCCTTCCCAGACAATTAATTGTTAACCATCAATGGCCTGGTCCTTTCTTTTTCTTTTGCCTAGATCTTTCTTAATGACTGACTAACCTATGTGCAAAATGTTTGCTCCTCAAAGCATATCTTTGGGAATTCTTAATCCATTGTACTTCATATAGTTATTAGAATCTGCTTACAAATTGTCCATCAAAAAACATTGGTAGTTTGAATTAAATTTCATTGATATGTATATTAATATTTGAGAATCAAATTCTTTTCAATCTAGACTCAATTCATTTCAAAGTTCATCTCACCAAATTTATGTGAATTTGTGAAGGGCTGAACACTATATCCTATTAAAATGGTATGGGGTTATATTCTTTTTTTATTTCAAAGGATTTGTTGTATAAAAGTTTGCATCATCATTCGTGCCTCTTTAGATAATAGGTTTTTTTTTTTTTTTACAAAATTAAGTTATTATTCTTTTAAGAGGTTGACTGGTTTAATTAATACTTCACATCATAGACAGAACACAAAAATTTAAAACAAAAACAAACATCACTGTTCTGTGTTTATATTCCATAGTATCCTCACTTCCTTTAGTAAAAACCAAATGCTGCATGTCGTACTTTGTCCTATGGTTTCTTGTGGGGAGGTGAAGGCTTTCAAGTCCCAAATTCTTCCTTAGTGGTTATGGTAATATAAGGATATCTCAGTATTCCTTCATTCCTTGTGTTTTCTGGGATGAGATTTTTAGGGATTCACTCTAATCCTTTTACCAAACACATAGCCATCTTCATATGTCTATTCTCTTGTAGTCTTCCTACGAATTGGAGATAGCAGGATGATTCTGCCATGAGATCAAAACCACTGGATTCAAAACCCCAAATACATTTGGTAGTTTCTATCTAAGATCCCTACACCTGGCTTTGTGACCCCAAAATGGATAATTGTAAGATGGGTGTAAGATGACTTATATTCAAGTTGAAATTCTTTTTTAGCCATCTTCCCCTTATGAGCCTACCCTTTCCTTTGTAAAAGTTTTAACACAAATGTTATCATCTTCTAAAGATGATGGCATTATTACTATGCTGTGAATCTACTAAGCATGTGTGTTCTTTTATATTTAAATGCAATGTTTTAATATTGACCAAAGAACACTTATTTTTTTAAAAAAATACACATATTTTTATTTTCAGGCAAGTTCAAGTAATTTTTAACTAAAGTTGTAATATTAAAATATTTTTCAAAACCTTAAAAGATACAAAGCCAAATATTTTTAAAATAAATTTTATTGATACATATTAATAAAGCATACAATTCATCCAAGGTTTACAATCAATGGTATTTGAAATAATCACATAACTAGTTGTGCATTCATCAATCATTATTAAAGCATTTTCATTATTTCAATCAGAATGTTGTACATTCATCATCTTAAAAATTTTAGAACAATTTCATTACTCCAAAAAGAGAGACTCCAAAACCTTTAGCATTCTTTCCTCAGACCTACATAACAACTAATCCCCTTTAATATTTTCAATTGATTAATATTTATGGTTTATATAAATGGAATCAGACAAAATATAGTACTCTGTTTCTGGTCTCCTTCACTTAGAATAATCTTTCTTTGTCTGATATTAACATTGCATAGTATTAACTTACATTTGTTCAGCTTAAAGGAAAAATGGTCTTATATATGCAATTGCCATATTCATACTTCACATACTATATTGAGTTCATAATAGGGCAATCATACAGTATTTTTCCTTTTGTATCTGGCTTGCTTCACTCAATATAATGTCCTACAGGTTCAATCATGTTATCATATAATTCATGACATCATTTCTTCTTACCAATGCATAATATTCCATCATGTGTATTCTCCACAATTTGTTTATCTATTCATCAGTTGATGGATCCTTTTAAAGTGGAAGAATAGTTAGCTTTTCTTACTGTAACATACCATTACTGCATTTCTTGGGACCCATGGGAAAATTCAAAAAAGAATAAAGGTCTTATCTGCAGTAACAATATATTATTACTCATTGTAACATATTATCCCACGAAATCGAATAGAAATCTAATTTTCATTATTTATGTTCATAATAAAAATATTTATTTAATGCACATTGCAAAATAATGGAATAAAAATGAAAATATATAATATATAATAACTAAAAAAATTAAAGATAACTCAATTATATGATATTTTTAAAATTTTACCCAACCTATATTACACAAGCATATATATATGTTTGTGTATATATATATAATTCTTTTTATTAAATTTATTAAATTTTATATTTTAATTTATTAAGTTTGTTGGCAAATATAAATAAAATGGGAAAATATTTTAGTATATGCACTCACATTATTACTATTCAATAACAGATGCTATAATATAAAATGACTCCTCAGACATTCAGTGAAATATTAATATTAGAAATATTTGAGTAAATGTATTTGTTTCTTTTCCCAATGATTTGATCCTTAACCTCTGTGAAACTTACAAGAAAAAATAATATCAGAATTCAAGCTTGGCCTCAGGCCATCCTGTGTTATTAATGACATGACTTACATTGGACTTACATTGTCCAAGTCTCAGAGAACATTCCCAAGTGAATAAATAAAACAGTAATAGAATCAGTTTCCAGGTAAATTAGCCCTGGACTGCTGGTTTCTGCTGACCTGCCTTGAAAGAATCTAAATTGGCAAGTCCAGGAATGAGAGTTGAATAATTACTTTTGTTAAAAAATATTCAAATAATTTTTCTGGAAAAATGATTTCATTCATGTGATCACTGTAAGACCACTGTCAGCTCACAGGCCAGTGAGTTTGAGTTAGCAATCCTAATTTTATTTTTATTTTCAGTCCTTACAAATGAAGAGGGATTTTTCTGCAAGTGCTTAACAAACTTCATTAGAATGAATTAATAGGGCTTTTTATAAAATATTATAATAAGCAATTGGTAAATTTTATTTCTAAAAAATAATTTTTGATTAAAGAATTCCAAAAACAAAATTTTATTTGGTGAAGTGCATTTTAAAGGAAACACATATATATATGCTTAAAAATAAGAATAAAAAATACAAAACAATTGGCTCTTTGTACATTTATATACACTTTTAACATATCAAGTTCTTTTAAGAACTGAAATGCTATCATACAATTCTGGAAAGAACTGCAGTGATTGTCAATAACCTACAGTGAGTGCAATGATAGTGAATAGGACTGGAATTGGAAATATAGCTGATGGTTGATATAGGATAGGAACTACTATATCTACAAAATGACATACAAAAGAAATAATATTGTTGATCCCTTGTAATCAAAATGCATTAGATCAGGACACATTTAAATTGAAGCACCATAGGAATTGGACTTCCTTTAAAGACTCTAAGAAATCATCTTTCTAAGATGATCTGTTATTACTCTTCCATCTTTTATTAGAGTTGTGTTCTTTGAAAGAACATGTGTGAATATGGTAAATCTGAGAGATATGAAGAAATAGGTAAAGGAGAATATGTTCAAAAGGGTTTCTTTTAAAAATGAACACAATTTTAATGGCACAAAGAAAATTTTCATATACATTGTCTACCATCTACCACCAATAGACAATTTATATTTTAATAGATTTATTTTTTTCTTTCTTTTTATCAGTTTTGTATTTTGAGTATTTAAATAAATGTGAACCAATATTATATCATGATCATTACCTCACAATATTTGTGGACAAAGTTTGGTCATGCATTTAAATAAAAGGTTAATATATGCTTATAAAGAAGTTAATCAAATATATGTAAGATTTACTAACTAGGAATCCAGCATATAAAATCAATTATAATGTCTTAATCTATAAAATATTGGTGATATCAAACTCAAGATATAGGGAAAAGGTTAAATGCAATTTAATCTTAGCACAAATCTTGATACATGTCAAAAGCCACCTAGTGGAGATATTCAATGGACTTGGTTCAGATTCAAGGCCCGTTTTTCTTACTCACTATGTAACCATTGACAAAATGTTTAAATCTGCTCTTGACACCTGGGTTTAATGTCTTTAATGATGATGTCAAAACCACTAAGGTTTTAGAGGAATTAAAAAATGAAAGTGGACACTTGAGGATCTGAGGAGGAGAGGAAAAAATATGCATAATATGGGAACATTTTTGGGACATTGGAATTGTCCTGAATGACATTGCAATGACAGATACAGGACATTGTATATCTTGTCATAACGTACAAAATTGTGTGAGAGGGAGTTTAAATTATAATGTAAACTATAATCCACACTTAGTGATAATGCTCCAATATGTGTTTATTAATTGTAACAAATTTACCACACTAATGAAAAATGTTAATATTTGAATGTCTGGGAGAGTTGGGGAATGGGGCATATGGGAACCCCCTACATATTCATGTAACATTTCTGTAACCTAAGTATCTTTAAAAAACAAAAATAAAAAAAATATTTAATAAAAAAATGAAGTCAGGTAAAAATGTTCAGCAAATGATCTATAAAACTCTTATGTGTTTTATCAGTGAGTGACAGCCTTGTGAAAAATCACTTGACCATAGCCATGAGGGTCTACTTTTTATTTCTTAATTCTGTTCCATTTGTCAATCTTTCTCTCTTTATGCTTAGATGAGAAGGAAAAATTTCTAGAAACCCACTAATAAATAACATCAATCCTACAAGAAATATAAGACCTCAACAAATAAATCACAGTGAAGAGATTGAAACAGTCATCAAGAACCTCCCAAAGATGAAATGCCCAGGACCAGCTGGCTTCACAAGTGAATTCTACCAAACATTCAAAGATGACATAATACCAATCTTGCTCAAGCTCTTCCAAAAAAATGAACAGGAAAGAATGCTAGCAAACACATTCTATCAAGCCAACATCACCCTAATACCAAAACCAGATAAAAATAGTACAAATAAAGAAAATTACAGACAAATATCTCTAATGAATATAAATTTAAAAATCCTCAACAAAATACTTGCAACAGAATCAAAAAGCACATTTAAAGAATTATACACAACAACCAAGTGGATTTTATCCTAGGTGTTCCAGGGTGGTTCAACACAAGAAAACAAATTAGTGTAATCAACCATATTCATAAATTGAAGAAGAAAAATCTCATGATCCTCCCAATTGATGGGTAAAAGACATTGACAAAATAAAGCATCCTTTCTTGATATAAACATTCCAAAAGATAGAAATAAAAAGGAAGTTTTCTCAATATGATAAAGTGCATATATTAAAAACCTACAGCTATCCTTGTACTCTAAGTGGAAACACTGAAACCATTCCTGCTGAGATCAGGAACAAGTGAAAGATACCTACTGTCACCATTGTTATTCAATATTGTGACAGACATCTGGCTAGACCAATTGGGCTAGATAAAGAAATAAAAAGCACCCAGATAGGAGAGGAAGAAGTAAAAATTTCATTATTTGCATCCAGAGTAGATATATTAGCTATAGATCTAAGTCAGACAGAGAAGGGAATATATAAGTTCTAAGATTGCTATTGAAACTTTTTTCTTTCTAAGATATATCTAAAGAGGACTCTGAAATAAAAAATGTAGTAAATGCCCTCTAGCCTGTCTTATCACACCACCAATATTTATTTAAGTCATTCATTACGAATGAGTTACAGGAAGGTGTGAAAAGTGAGTTTTAGACACAAAGCATCAGGGAATAGATAAGTGGCCAGGAAAATTATAAATCATTTGATTTCTACTCCCCAATTAAGCCAAAAGAACTTTGTGAGACACTACTGAATGGAGACTATGACTGCATGAGGAGAGAAATTTTTGCCATGAAGTAATTTTTGAAACTGCTGGGTCAACAGCAGTACCTTTGTTGCCTGGCAATCAACAGTGACCCAAAGATCAGTAAAAAAGCCATCCCTTAAATTCAGTAATGAATATATGTGGCAATCATATGAACACTGCATTAATTTGATTGCCCTCAACCTCTATTCAGCCATTCTTCCTTCACATGTGGCAGGATCCCAGGATTACCAGAAGCCAACGCTTGGTAAGACAGCATCTCTGATGATGCCTTGATTTGGAGTTTTTCACAGCCTCAGAACTCTAAACTCTAGTTTATATGCATACATATATGAAAATATAGAGAGATAGAGATAGATGTATAAACACACATATGTATATGTGTATGTGTTTCTTTCCCTTCTGTGAATTGACCTTGAACATTTGTATGAAAGCATCCAGAAAAAAATACCAGAACTCCTTGATGTTGTTCTGAGGCCATTTAATGTTATTATTGACTTACCGTACATTGTCCAAGTCTGAGTGGGAATTCTTAGGAGGCCACACACACACACACAAAAAAAAAAACCCCACAAAAAAACAAGTGAAACAAACACCAGGTAAAGAGCCTGGGAATTCCGGAGGCTGCTGAGTTTCCATGATGGTATATAAAATGTCAAGCCTGGGATGAGAGATGAATATGTAATTTTGTTAGAAAAATACCATGGAAGAAACCTCAGTGAAGTACTTTGCTCATTTGATAACTGTAGGACAACTGTGAGCTAAGGAAAGCAGTGAGATTTGAAAATGAGAAGATAGTAAAAGGGACTAATACTAGTTTAATTGTTATGTGTACTCATCATACTAAAAAATGGATACTTCTTTAAGTGTGCAAAAGTACTTTTGTTAAAATGAATGAAAACATTTATTGTTGTTTTGGGGAATAAGCAGTTGATGAATTCAGAGATTTCAGTAATCAGAGGAATTCTAAAAGAAAATTTTACTTCATGAAATGGAGAAAAAAATGTGTACTTATATATAATACTTACATATTTACAGATTTATTTTCATATATAGAATTTATATAAATTAATAAATATTATTAGAAATTAAAATTGAATGGGCTTCATGACCATTTGTATATATTTTTAAGACATGAAACTCTTTTTAAAATTTAAAACATAAGTTATAATAATACTTTGGAAAGAATTAGTATGATTGTGAATTGACAACTCTGAAAAGATTATGAAATGTAGTGAAATTGAAAATCTAGTCAAAAGTTTATTTTATCTATGAACTACTTTCCTGAATTTATGATGAAATAGACTCAAGTGTGTCCTTAAAGTTACCCTACTTATGGAAATATGGAAACTTGAAAAAAATGATAAATATATAAGAAAAGTGAACATGAACTTAAATGAAACCAGATAGCAAAGAAAATTTATTTGGCCAAAACTGTAAAGATAAATTTATGTGAAAATATTTTACTAAGGAAAGATTGAAGGAAAAATAGGACTTGTTAAAGAAGGGAAGTTGCATTGTTTCTAAAGCCTGTGATAGAATGTACTGAGAAAGGTGTGACAGTTTGAGATTATTTTATGAATCCACCCCAAAAAAGAAAGATTATATTTGTTAACTCATCTATTCTTCTGAGTATGACACCATTTTGATTATATTGGATTCAATTGTGGGGTCCTTGATTAAATTAACTGTTAAGATTAGGGCTTTAATTCAACCACATCAGTAAGGCTTGACTCAGGTTGAGCCCGTGCCCCACCTTGGTGGTCTGATTTATATAGACACTACAGAAGACACAAGGGAAGAGAGAGAGCTCTGTCATTGTTTATCCTATGGCCCTAGGGAAAGATGAGACATTCACTTGTTAGGTTGCAGCTGAGAAACAAGCCTTAAGCCAGGCTATAGCTGAGATTGGGAAGAAGCTGGACCACAGAGCCTCAAGAGGAAGAGGAAGCCCTGGAGGGAGAGACCAGGAAGAGATCAGAAACCATCTTGCTTCAACATGTGGCAAATGACTTTGGTGGGAAAGCAACATTTTAATGGAGAATTATGGCCTTGTAACTAGAAGATTTTACCCCAAACAAATACCCTTTATAAAAGCCAATAGATTTCTGGTACTTTGCATTGGCACCCCTTTAGCAGACTAATAGAAAGGGGGAAATAATACAAACAATTTGAGAATGCTTTAATATGGCACAAGTATCGTGAATATTATTCTTCAGGAATAGAAGTGTTTTCATGAAGGTATGTGATGTGATCACATTGGTGTTCATTCCATTGTGTAAAACATTTGGAGGTGTGGATTAGTGTCATGATTTAAATGATTCTGGATTTAATATGGTCAATTTAGAACCAGATGGCATGATACATGTAAAATTTGGTGAAGTTAAGAAATAGAAGATATGAAGTAGAATTCTAGGGACAGTGGCTAAATGTTTTACACCACCATTCAGCAGGAATCCTATAAAATGGATTTTAGACAAAACAGTTGTTTGAGTGTTAATTCATAAGTGTAATATTTGGATTCAAAAGGAAATGCAGATCATTGGAAGACAGAGGGATCATATTACAATCACTTTTTATTTGTTCACCTAGAATGTCTCAGGAGGGGAGTATTTCTTGTTTTCTACTTGCTTTATTTGTCATAGAATGAAGAGTGGTTATGTGGTTTTTCCAACCCAACTCCTGAAGTGCATGAGTTGGTACACCATGAGAACAAAGAACACACCTGGCACTTAGTCACGCATAAGCTTTATTTGGATTTATAGACAGGATAGGATGTCCTATGGTGGCAGTTCAGAGAATGAAGCTAGAGCTCCACAAGGAAACAGGAAAATGAGGGACAATATAAGGGGTTTCAGAACAAGGACATTGCATAGGGTTTAAGAGCAGAGTTTCTGCTAGGGTCATGTGAAACATACACATTGTGACTGGTGATGTTTTCACTATGTTTATAAGAAGGATGTTTACCAAGGATGTTGACTGCTTTGGGAAGATTATACAATATGATACCATATATACATTCTCTCCCCTCTGGGAAGAGTTGTTAACTTTTAACTTATGTCTAGGTCACACAGGTGACTACATGCTGAGGACTTAGGGGAGAGCCCTGGGTTCCCACATTCCACCCATAAATAGCAGCCTACACTGAACATAGGACAAGCATTGCATCCACAGTCCATAGAATGTTATGGGAGTGATCAGGAATATATGCAAAACGTTGAACATTAATGAGGGCCCCGGTACTACCTTGTGATGCAGTTAGAATATCTAAACCCATCCTATTTTGTAAAACTACCTTTTGTAGCTGGGTTTAGTAAAGAAATTGCTACTTTTGAGTCATTAAGGCTTAAGAAATTTGATTGGCTAAAGCCATTATGTGCTTTTCAGTGAAAATTGCAGTTTTACCTGGCACAAAAATGACTAATGGGTAGTACCACCAGGTGGAGCACTTTACTCTATATCTAGCCTCGATATTACAATTACACAACTAATGGAGTAACCACCCTACACCACCAATTACTTCTTGTCATTTAGTGCAGAGAGAGGTGATATGATCTAGGGTAAGAGAATCAGCTGTTAACCATCCTAAGCCATTATATATACCAAGTCCTTATAAAGGTCTAGACTTATTAACCTGCTCCCTTACAAGGAAAAATATAATTCTGAGTCTCATTGAAATATGGCAGCTGAATATCAGTCTTAAATGAGAAGGTCTTGTTCCAAACTTATCAATGGATGATAGTCTACCATGCCAGCAAGGTATCCCGTGCTGTCTAATTTGCAGGACTTAAAATCCAAGGAAGGCCAGTAGTACCCAAGGATGGTAAGTCTGTGCAAACCCAGCACTGGGTTCAATTGTGGGCATAGGTTGCTGCTGAGGCTCACTGTAGAAGGGTGCTATGTGCAAAAAGAAGGATGTTTATGGGGAACAATTAGAGGCAGATCATGCTGGTCTAGTGGCATACAAGCAACTTACGTCATTTTCCTTTACTTTAGAACTTTGTTTATTTCTCATTTCAACTTTTACAAGCCTCAGATGAGCAACACCAATTCCAGTATATACTTACTGAGGTCATTGAAGTCTCAGGGAAAACTGGTTTATCTTATTACCTTCTACTTTTAGGATTCCTGATACTTGGGATAGGAGGTTCCCCAAACTCCAGTCCTTGGGGATAGCATATCTCCAGCAGCTGTTGGAGTGGAAGAGTGGACATCCAACTCCAAGGCCTGAGGATTCCACCAAGCAGGAATCTTCTCAGAGTTTTTGGGGTCCCTCTGGGCTCTTGCCCAATGAAAGTAAATTGGACCCCACACTTTTATGGTCATGAGAGATAGCAGGTTTATTAATACTAGGGGAAGGACTGGAGATAGGGGTGCCCCAAATTTGCCTTCTCCCAAGCCATGGGGAACACAAGTTGACATAGATACAACCAAGGGACAATAAAGTATTTACCATTGATAAAGGAAGTGCTGTGGCCCTAAACCCCTTAGCAGAAATCCACAGCTTTAGGAAGATAAGCACCCACCCATCCCTTTCTCCCTTCCTCCCTTTTCTCCCTGGAATCCACATCATTAGGAAGATAAGGTCTCCCTGCCTGTCCCTTTCAACTGGAATTTACAATTCTAAACAGACAATGACTCTTTTCCTCCCTAATAGCCCTCTGCTTTAGGAAGAAAAGCTAAACTCACTCCTTTTGATTTTGTAACCCTTGCCTGCCCACTTGCTTAGGAATTTGCCCACTTAGAGTCCCTATGTAAACTTATGAAAACCAAGAAAAGGGGCTCAGATTTTTTGGAGACTTGACTCTCCTCTGAGCCTGTGTGTAATAAAACTTTATTCCTCTGCCCCTCAGAGTGCTGCTTGGGTTTTCAATTCATCTGATGCTACATTAGGTTCCATGACAGGGAAAGCCAAACTGAGGAGGTCCGTTGTGCCTCTGGTTTGGGGCTGATGGGCATGGCTGATGGCAATCTCCAAGGGAACCAGGTGGGTGCCATCCATCCTCTTAAAGGGACCTCCTTTTGAGGCGGTCCCCATGGGCCATGTCCTCACAACCCAGCCTGACTCAGTGGGGAGGCAGACTGAACAGTGCCAGAAGACTCCAGAAAGTTAAGTCCCCAGGTGCCAAGTCCTCAATCAGGCCCCTCTATGGATGGAAGCGGAGACTGATCACCTCCCAAAGTCTCAAATATTGAGATCCCAGGATAGGGCAGGCCCTGTGAAAGGGACTGCATAACCTCTGAGCGATTGTGTGTGTGACTGAGAAGGACAGAGGCTTGCCTCTTTTATTCCAGTCTGTGACTCCACAGTTTGTGCTCCACAGCCTGCATGGGCCCTAACCTGTTTTTCGTGGCTACATCATACGCCATAATGGCCCACCTCGAACTCTGCCCATGTGCCTTAGCCAAGATGAGCCAAAGCTCTCATGAGAGATGCAGACAAGCAGGTATCTGAGTGGTCTCAGAAGAGGCAACCCATTCCTTTGTCTGTCTTGTGCCACTGACTCAGGCTGTGGAGTTATTACTATTAATTCCTGAGGGTAGGAGTGTGTAACTTCTGATTGATTGTGTGTGTGAGTGAGGATAACAGAGGCTTACCTCTGTTATTCCAGTCTCTGACACCACAGCTTGTCCTATGGAGCCTGGGTGGGCCCTAACCTGTATTCTGCAGCTACGTCATACAGCATAACGGCCCACTCCGAACTCTGCCCAGGTGCCTTAGATAAGACAAGCCAAAGTTCTCATGAGAGACGTGGACAGGTGGGCATCTGAGTGGCCTTGAAAGAGGCGACCCCTTCCTTTGTCTCTCTTGCACCACTGATGCAGGGTATGGGCTCATCACAGTCAACACCTACCATCTTAAACTGCATGCTCAATAATTTCAAGGAGGGTTTTTCAGGAGATTATGGCATCTGGATGATCCCTGGCACCCTCCAAACTTTATGTGAAGTAGAGTGGCCCACTTTTAATGTTGAGTGGCTCTTGGAAGGGACTCTGCATATAGCCAGGATCTGTGCAGTGTGACTGGTTGTCACAGGAACTCCTGGCCACCCCAATCAGATTCCTTACATTGACTTTTGGTTAGAGGTAGCTCAGATTCTGCCTCCTTGGGTTCGATTGTGTGTTGGAAAAAAGGGACAGAGCAGGGTCTTGGTTGCACAGGGAACAGGGTTCTGGAAGCCAGTCATTCATGAAGAGGTCCAAGGGACGATGCCTGAAACTTTAAGAGGAGTAGGAGTTACAAGGATCACAGTATGTGGACCTGTCCAGTAAGGATGAAGGGGTTCTTTTTTCCAGTTTTTGACCCAGACTAGGTCCCCTAGCCAGTGGGGGTGTACCAGGTGTCACAGGGGGATGAGGTACAAGGACAATACAGTTTTATGTATTTGGGCCAGAGTTCTCCCCAGCTGCTGGAGAATGGAATCTTGGCTAGCCTCCCCCACAAGTTTGAGATTTCCTTTGAAGACCTGGATAATTGGGGTTGGCCATCCAAATAGAATTTCAAAGCATGAATAGCCTGTTGGTCCTGGGGTGCACCTAACTCAGAGAAGGGTTAAGGGAAGCAAGTTTACCCAGGGGACACCAGTTTCTTGGCAGAATTTGGCTAGGGTGGCTTTGAGGGTTCGATTAATGCATTCAACTTTCCCTGAGCTCTTGGGCCTGTAAGCCATATGGAGTTTCCACTTGATTCCTAATATTTTCACCAGCTTTTGGACTACAGCAGCCATGAAGGCTGGGCCATTGTCACTTCTGATAGACAGTGGCAGCTCGTGTTGGGGAATGATTTCTCTAAGTAAAGTCTTAGTCACTTCTCTTTCCTTTCTGGTGAGAGTGGGGAAAATTTCAACCCAACCTCAAATGGTGTATATCATCACTAACAGATATTTGTACCCCCGACTTGGTTTCACTTCTGTGCAGTCTACTTTGAGATCTTCAAAGGGGGCTTTCCCCATGTGCTGGACACCTGCCAGAGCATGGGGGCCCTGCAAAGTGTTGTTTTTGGCACAAAATTGGCACTGGCTGCTGATGGTGGCACAGAGAGAAGCTATGTAATAGTATCTCCCAAGCAAGTCTTCTAACGCAGTTTTCCCTAGATGGGTGAGTTGGTGATATTGCTGGATGAGGGCATGAGCAGCTCCTTTTCAGACAAAAATCCAGTCATCTGGGAGCAGCCATGTTCCTTCGGGGGTTCAGTTTCCCACTTTTTTCTTGACCCATTTCTGTTCTTCCCAGGTATAGATGAGTTGACCAGTTTCTTGTCCTCAGAGGGACAGTTGAAGTCTCAATTCCAGGACTCTTATTCTGCGGGTTCCTTCAGTCACTTGCCAAGCTGCTTTGCCAGGTAGCCTGTTTCCTTGAGTGACAATGTGCATTCCTTTCTGATGTCCCTGACAGTGGATGATGGTGACTTTGTCTGGTTTCCAGATTGCTTCTAACAGTTGGGGGATTTCTTCTTTGTTTTTTATTTCCTTTCCCCTTGCAGTTAGGAGACTGCTTTCTTTATAAATTGTCCCATGGATATGAATGGTAGTGAATGCGTACTTAGAATCAGGGTAAATGTTTACCACCTGCCTGGCGGCTAGCTGCAGGGCTAAGACTAGTGCCCAGAGTTCTGCTTATTGTGCAGAAAATCCCTGGGGTAGAGATGGCACTTCCACCACCCTTTCAGGAGTGTGACTGCATATCCAGCAAGCTTTTCCCTGTTTTTAATTTGAGTGCTCCCATCTATAAATAGTGTGTGATCTGGGGAAAGGAGCAATTTGTCTTGGAGGTCAGGGTGACTGACGTAAACTTCCTCGGTCACTTCAACACAATCATGCTTAGGAACCCCTTCCTCATTTGGTAAAAAAGTGGCAGGGTTTAGACTGCGCACTGTTTCTATTGTCACTCTCAGGTTTTCACAGAGTAAACCTTAGTAATGTGTGAGTCGGGGATTAGATATCCACCGGTGAACATGTGAGTTCATTAGGGCAGTGACTGCGAGTGGCAACATAACATGAATATCCTGTCCAAGGGATAATTTGTTGGCTTCTTTGATGAGTGTTATGGTTTCTGCTAGTGCTTTCAGCCAGGGTGGTTACCCTGCCACCATGGGGTCCAGGTGCTTGGAGAGGTAAGTGATGGGTCTTTGCCAGGGACCAACTGCTTGTGTGAGAACCCCAAATGACACTTTGTTCTTTTCATGCATGAACAGGTTAAAGTTTTGAGTTACCTCTGGGAGCTCCAAAGCAAGGGCTCAGCCAAGTTGTCTTTTAATGTTTTGAAGGCCCCCTGTTGAGCTTCCCCCCAGGCAAAGGACTCTTTCTCTGGACCCATCAGAACTTCATAAAGGGGTTTGGCCATGACTGAAAACCCGGGAATCCAGATGTGGCAGAATCCTGCAGCCGCGAGGAACTCACGAAGCTTTCTTTTTGTGGTGGGTGTAGGGATGGTGCATATCACTTTCTTTCATTGGGATCTGAGCATCCAGTGCCCTTGTTTGATGCTGAACCCCAGGTACTTGACCTGTTGTTTACCTATCTGGGCTTTTCTCCAAGACACTTTGTACCCAGTCTGTGTTAGAAGTTGTAGGAGAGTCTGGTTCCCTCTCCAGCAGTCCTCTTCTGTCTCACTGGCAAGTAGGAGCTCATCTATGTATTGCAAGAGGGCACACCTGCAGTCCTCCCAAGGGTAGGTGCCCAGATCTGTTGCCAAGGATTCCCTGAAATGGGTAGGGGAGTTTTTGAAACCTTGCAGTAGCCAGGTCCAGGTTCACTGAGTTTTCTGCCAGGTTCCAGGATCTTCGCAGTCAAAGGCAGACAGAAGCTGACTTGGGGTTTCAGCCCCAGACAGATGAAGACATCTTTCAGGTCCAGGCAAGTGACTCAGATGGCTTCAGGTGGCAGCTGTCTTAGCAAAGTGTACGGGTTGGGAACAACCTGATGTAAGGTGAGAGTGGCATTATTAATGGCTGGTAAATCCTGCACTGGTCGATAGCCAGTACTATCTGACTTCTTTACTGGTAATAACGGGGTGTTCCAGGGTGATTGACACTCAATCAGGATTCCTTCTTTTCTCAGGCTATGTATGTGTTCAACCATGCTCAATTGTGCTTTGCAGGGGATTGGGTTCTGCCTCTGCTGGACCAGAACCACTCCAGGCTTCAGGTCGATGATGATGGTTGCATGTTCTGTGCCATTGCCAGTGGGTTTTTCTCTGCCCAAACCTGGGGGAAAAGTTCCAGCAATTTTTCCAGATACTGACTTGAACTTTCTTTTGCATGAAGTCTCCATTCTTCACGTTGGGTTATGGTGGCAAGGAGATTGAGGCCAATCCCAAGGCTTAAACTTGTTGGTCCTTCAGGTTTGAAGATAATCTGGGCTCCCAGTTTGGTTAAGAGGTCCCTACCAAGTAGGGGAACTGGACATTCAGGCAGGTACAGAAATTCATGAGTCACTTCATGGCCACGAAGCTGGCAGTTTCTTGACTGGCAAAAAGGCTGTTGGCTTGACTGGGCCCCAGTCGCTCCTATGATATTAATGGTTTTTCCGCTAAAAGGTTGATGGTGTTTGTGACCACAGAATATTCAGCACCAGTGTCCACCATGAAAGTCATTGACTGAGCCTCGACTTGTAGTTTGACCATGGGCTCATGATAGCCACGTTCCAGTGAGCCTGGTGGCCCCTATTCGGGATTGAGTCCTGTCAGCCCGATCAGATGGTCTTGGGGTTCAGTATTTCCCCTTAGGGATGTTCCCTCTATGTTCTTGAGTCTTTGGGGGCACTCATTTTTCCAGTGTCCACCTTCTTTGCAGTAGGCACACGGGTCTCTGGCCAGGGGCACCCTTCTGGTGCTTGTCCCCCCTTTTTGAGGTGGCCTTTCTTGTCTGGTGGGGTAAGGATTTCCCAAGGCTGCTGCCAGTAGGGAGGCTGGATGTTTTATTTGCTTCTTGGCCTCTAATTCTGCGGCTTCATCTCAATTGATGAATATGTTTTTGGCGACTTCAAGGAGTTGAGAAATTTTCATCCCCATGAACCCTTCTAATTTTTGGAGCTTTCTTTTAATGTCCATTGCTGCCTGTGCAACAATGGCAGCATTCACCATCCTCTGGTTTTCTGGAGCTTCTGGGTCAAAAGTTGTTTAGATTTTGAAGCCCTCACAAAGCCACTCATAGAAATCTCCCAGAGATTCTTATGCTTTTGAGTGACTAAAGTCATCTTTGTCATGTTTGTGGGTCATTTTGTACCTTCTTGGACTCCTCAAAGCAGCACTTCATGATATTGCTGGAGTGCAGCCCATTACTGATCAGTGTTGAAGTCGTAGTTTGGTTGGGCCTCTGATGCTGCCTGTCTTGCCCAATCTTCCAGGTTTAAGAAGCCAGAAGGTGGTTGCTCCTGCAGCCACTTTTGGTCTTTTGTCAGAATCCATCATCTCTCCTCCATATAGTTGGATTCCAGGATCAAGAAGGCACACCCTGATAAAGAGCAGGACAGCTGGACAGCTCAACTTGTACCAGGCCACCCCTTTAGAGTGCAAGTCACCCAGGATCCCTGACCACCGACCTCATCAAACACCTGCTGAATGGACCCCTTTTCCTGGTGGATCCTGTGCTTATACAGCCTACTTGCCTTGGTATTTGGAGTTAGACTCGCTGTGGCCCCTGCAGACTGGACTATAGTGAATAGAGCCCTAATTGCAATTTCTTATTGGTTTATAATAGGATGCTTCTGTGCCTTGACTTGCTTATCCTTTCCTTCCTTGTCCCCTCCCTAGGAACCAATACCCACTCCCAAAATCTATGGCAGCTGCATGTTAGTCAAAACTGGGGCAAGCAATCTGTGCTGAATGCTTCAGTCCTGTTCTCAGCAGGTGCAACTTTGGCCTCTGTAGTATTTGACACTTGCAGGGCAATGCAAGATCATGCTCCTTATACCTTGCTAGTTGCCCCACACCCCCATGCCCCCATACCTGTGAACCCGTAAAACTCACCTTATTAAACATAACAACTGGATCAGAAAATACCTTTTTATAAACCAAACAAAACTAAAGCTAGAAATCTGAATATATGACCCAGTGGGACCAGACCCAGGGGACCTCATACTGGTCCAACTGATCCTGGTACCCTCAACCCTCAGAGAAATCCCTGGTGAAAAATATCAGTAAAACTGCCCAGACACTAAAAGCCAAAGTTAGAACAGCCCCCCTCAATGTCCTTTTGAACCGGGTTTGAAATTTCCACCAACTCCTAAATGAATCCTGGCATGTCATAGCTGCATTCTGCTGGCTATACACTTCCTCAACCCTAACCCTCTTCCCCTTACCTGTCCCATGGAATGTAACCCTACTGACCCATGACAGCTCTGCAGTGGGAAACAGGCTTCTCCCAGTCTGCATAACTGAACCCTGAGGAAAACTGGCTAACTATAAAAACATAACTACCAGGTTATCTTTCAACGATCCTCCCTCTTGAAAAGGCCAACTGTAAGAACAGTCGCCCATGCAATG
Source organism: Cabassous unicinctus (assembly GCA_029593785.1). Classification (NCBI taxonomy): domain Eukaryota; kingdom Metazoa; phylum Chordata; class Mammalia; order Cingulata; family Chlamyphoridae; genus Cabassous; species Cabassous unicinctus. The sequence continues at coordinate 11,885 of JAQZBX010006668.1, read as the reverse complement.
AGCCTGACTGATGCACCGCAAACTCCACCATCTGGGTCTGTGGCACCAATGAATAACAGTGCCTACCCCAGGATGATCAGAGCATGTTACCTAGCTTGGCCAGTACCATCATTCTCAGTGTATGGAGAAGAGTTGCCTGGATAGCTCTCCTGAGCCAAATGAGCAATACAGGCAATTCCCCTACTCTTAGGACTAAGAGTAGCCAGGAATGCAGCAGTAGCAGGGACCTCACTCACAGTTGGTCAGGAAGACTTACAATCCCTAGCACGGGAAACATCAAATGACCTCAAAGAAATATTAGGGGCTCTCAACGGGTTGCAAGACCAGATAGAATCATTGGCAGAAGTAGTTTTACAAAACAGATGAGGACTAGACTTGTTCACTGCAGGTTCAGGGGTGATCTGCTAGGCCCTGGGGGAAGAATGCTGTTTCTATGCAAATTCCTCAAGGATAGTTAGGGAGAAGGTGGGCCTACTGAAAGAATGAACCAAAGACCACTTAAACCGTGTATACCAGGCATCTGCCAATGGGAATTACTTCCAGTATCTCCTTTCCTGGATTTTGCCATCCATGCCAGTGGTAGCCTCAGTTTTCTTCCTCTTAACTTTCAGGTCATGTGTTCTATGGTACCTAACACAATATATCACTTCCTGCTTAAACGCCTTGAAACACAAACTAATGCTTCATGTTAAATACAAGCCCTTGGGGACTATAGAAAAATCCTCATGTTAGCAGATGATGCCCCATAAGGAATTATAACAGCATCAAAGGGGGGAATGATAAAGGAAGCACTGCAGCCCTAATCTTAGCAGAAACCCTCAGCTTTAGGAAGATAAGCATCCCCTATCCCTTTCTCCCTTCCTCCCTTTTCTCCCTGGAATCCACATCCTTAGGGAGATAAACACTCTCTGCCTGCCTTTTCAACTGGAATTTACAATTCTAAGCAGATAATGACTCTTTTCCTCCCTAAAAGCCTTGGCTTTAGGAAGATAAGCTAAACTCACTCCTTTTGATTTTTTAACCCCTGACTGTCCACTTGCTTAGGAATTTGCCTGCTTAGAGTCCCTATATAAATATATGAAAACCAAGACACAGAGCTCAGAATTTTTGGAGACTTGACTTTCCTCTGAGCCCGCGTGTAATAAAACTTTATTCCTCTGCCCCTCAGAGTGCCGCTTGGGTTTTCATTTTGTCTGCTGAAACACCATTATAAAGGTGAGGCCAGTCCTGAAATAACCATAAACAGAGGTCAAGTTCAGTTTAGAATTAAAATTATTATAGCAAGCTTACACAAGAGTGAGGCTAGAACTGAAGTAACCATAAACAAAGATCAATTAATCTAAGATTAATGTCACAGGAGTAGGTCTAGACTAAGCCCACCCAGTTATAGCAACTTTAGATATTATCTTTTTGCTTTTTCATAATATAAAGTCATCTATATAATGATCTCAACTCTTAGATACAGTTTCTATTAAGTTTTATTTCAAACAAGTGGCCACTTTCATCTCTGCCTATTCTAAGTACATATCATTTCTAGTTTTAACTTTTTGTCTAAATGGCTCACTGAGGCATTTGCCACTTGTTCTGCCTTGGTACCTACCTTCAAGGTTCCTAACAGGGGCCATGCTGTAGCCATGGCTATCTGGAAGTCTTCCTTTAACTTATTTAAGTGCACCTGCACTGCACCTGCTGTAGCACTGCCAGCATACAAGCTAGAGCATTTAGGGTATCCAACATTCTCTGGGAAGAGCCAGTTCAGAACAGTGGCCCATCTCAATATGGACATTATAGGCTACACAGTATTTCCCCTGTGGATTCTCCTTTTCCTGAGCTCATGCACGGTAAGCCAGTTGTCCTTTGACCTCCTTGCTCAACAATTGATCCAAGCCAACTCTTGAAAGTCACAAATTGGTGCAACATGAAAACAAAGAATGCCCTGGCACTTAGTCAGATATAAGTTTTATTTGGACTTAGAGACAAGAGAGGCCGTGCTATGGCAGTGCTTCAGAGAATGAAGCTATTACTCTACAAAGAGTTGGGAAAATGAGGGATTATATAAGGGGTTTCAGACCAAGAACATTCTATAGGGTATGAGAACAGAGTTTCTGCTAGGATCATATGAGGCATACATATGGGGTCTGGTGATGTTTTCAGTACACTTGTAGGCAGAATGTTTACCAAGGATGTTTACTGCTTTGGGAAGATTATCATTTATGATATCATATATACATTCTTTCCATTCCAGAGAGGGTTAACCTTTAACTTATATCTAGGACATGCATATTGGTACATGTTGAGGGCTTAGGGGGTGGTCCCTGGGTACCCACGGTGGTGTCCTAGGCTTTCTTTTTGCTGCTTCTTATTGCTGTTTGTTTTATAAGAATTTTATATTTGTAATTAAATATCTGGAGATTATATATCTATATGAAAATATAAAATGGAAATTATAGAAAACTTAATAAAACATGGCTACAATCACATGTCAATGGTAAAATGAAGTATTTCTTAAGAATAAAAGATGCTCCTGCAAATAATGCAGATAATCATAAGATTTGTGAATGTGTTTTGGCTGTACAATTATGTTTTTTTTCCTAACAAGTTATGGCAATAGATAATGATTCATCCTTTTAACTTATGCCTTTTTTTCACTCATTTTTTCTTCTTCTATACATCACTAAACTTCAATGAAATGATAATAATATTTGCACCAGTAAAACTGACAGAGCTTTTGTGAGAATAAAATGTGAGTTATATGAGAAAACTTTGAAAACTAAATCAGAGTACAATCTTTTGGATGACAAGTGTTTGAACAAAAGTGATGTTGATTATGTTGATGGTGACAGAGATGATACAAAGATGGTAAAGTTCATAGTTATGACTCAATATTGATTTCCATCCAGGCACATACTAAATATCCACTATATAATACCTCCTACATATTGTATAAAGACCATTATTTTTTATACTTGTTCCATTTATAAGCTGAAATCTCAGAGAAATAAATTGACTAACCCAAATATATATATAATTAATAGATGACAGAGCTATAATTATATCCAGTTTTGGTCCAAAACTTTAGGTAGTTTACTTGGTTAATGGAGTAGAATACATTTACCCTAGTCTCAACCAAAATTCCAAGATTATACTCTAGTAATTAGTTTCTTTCTATATATCTTTCAGAATCACCATCTATTGGTTTATCTCTTTATATTTCATTAAGACTGATTCACCATGTTGAATTTCATGGAGGGATATAATTTAGAAACACACAAACGTGCACAAATGTAAAAATACTCATTGAGTATTCTAGATCTATTTATACATTAACAATCTTATGATTCTCTAAACTCTGTCTTCTAAATAATTGTAATATAAATTTTTAAATATTAAATATGTTCATTAATTTCTAAGTCAGTAATTTATAAATTAGTATGCACTTTTCCTCTTTAATGTTATTGACTTGGGAAATCTTTGATGTAGTGAGCATACAAGGATACTTGCAAAACTGTGCCTTTTCTTGACCTCAGAAAAAACTCATGAATCATCTTATTGTGACTTTAGAAAAGTCATTTTACAAAAGAGTGAATTCTAGACCTCTGATGGTAATAAAATATAATTCTTATTTACAGATATTCAGATTCATGTATTATCAGAAACTTCTACTGTCAACTAAGTTGAACATTCTATGGCCAATGAGAGCAAAGCTCTCTCAGGAAAACTGACAGGATACCCAAGATTACAGGTAACTTTGAGAAAGGCCTATATTCTCAAGATATTTTGGAGACTGTGAGAATAGAGGACTTCACCAGAATTTATGTGAACCTTCATAAGGTGTTTCTTGAGCTTTAGAGGCTCTTAAAAATCCTGCTTGATAGCCCATATAAAATTTCCAGCAAATGCAACTCTGGCAGGTTTATATGAAAAATTCAAACTCTTGCTTACCATATAAATGAACAGGCCAAATTGAAAAGTATCATCTTCATTTAGTGGCCAAGAATGGTCTATCATTTATATTATTTTTGATCAATGAGGAGATGAGTTTAGGAAAAGATGTATGCTTCAGAAGAAAATCATACTTTGTCTACATTGAAGAAGAGACTCATCCAGGGTAAGTATCTTTTTCTCAGTCATTTTATGGGCTTAAATAAGTAACTTAAAATCACTGGATTTGTTTTATTTCATCATACATTAATGATAATATATTCTAGAAATCTATATTTTCTATAAATATATAATGTAAATATAAATAATGTAAATATATGTACACAGGGGTGAATATAGAAAAAAGATTGTAAAAGATTTTAAATCATTGCCTCTGAAGAGGCAATTTCCCATTTTTAAGAGAGTAGTTTCTCTTTTTATTGTTGAGTTGTAGTATCTCTTTGTATATAACTTTTTAATCTCTTCACTTGTGATTGGTTTCTTCAGGGGTAAATGCAGAAGTAAGGAAGAATGGATTATGGGTGTTTTCACTTTCATTATCCATTTCAAAAGATTTACAATATTTTTACCAATTATGCACAGATTAGCCCTCAGCTTTCCATTCTTTACACTTATTTTATTTTCTGATGATCTATATTCTCATTATTAACTCCATGAGTTTATACAACATATTTAGTTCATAACAGCAGAATTATACAGCATTTGTTATTTTGTATCTGGCTTGCTTCACTCAGTTTAATGTACTCCAAGTTCATCCATGTTGTCATAGACTTCATGACTTCACTTATTCTTACAGCTGCATAATATTCCATTATGTGTATTCACCACAATTTCTTTATCCATTCCTCAATTGATGGACACCTGGGTTGTTTCCAACTTTTGGCAATTGTGAATAATGCCACCATGAAAATCAGTGTGCAGATGACTGTTCATGTTACCACTCTCAGATCTTCTGGGAATATACCTAGTAATGGAATTGCCAGGTCACATGGCAATTTTGTAATCAACAAAATCGGTTCCATTGGAACTGCCAAATACTCTTCCTTAGTGGCTGTACCATTCTGTGTTCCAATCAACAGTGAAGAAGGATTCCTATCTCTCCACATCATCACTTACACTTGTAGTTTTCTGACTTTTTAATAGTGGCCATTCTAAAAGGTGTGAAATGATATCCCATTGTAGTTTTGATTTGCATTTTGCTAATCACTAGTGATGTTGACCATTTTTTCATGTTTTTTTTCACTATTTGTATTTATTCTTTGAACAGTTGTCCATTCCAGACATTTGCCCATTTTGAATAGAGTAGTTTCTCTTTATTGTTGAGTTGTAGTATCTCTTTATAGACAATGTTTTAATCTCTTCACTTGTGATTAGTTTCTTCAGGACTTCTATTACTTTTAGCATAGGTGTATGCTGTTCTTGTGTTTTTAGGAATTTTTCTATCTCGTTTATATCATCTGGTTTTTTGACACTCAGTTTTTCATAGTATCCTCTTATAATCTCTTATTTCTTTGGGGTCATTGGTAATGTCCCAAATTTCATTTATGATTTGATTTATTTGTATTTCTTGTCTCTCTTTTTCTGTGTCAGTCTAGCTGAGAGTTTGCCAATTTTGTTAATATTCTCAAAGAACCAAACTTTGGTTTTGTTGTTTCTCTCTATTGATTTTTAAAATCTCAATTTCATTTATTTTGCTCTGGCTTTACTATTTCTTTCCTTGAGCTTGCTTTGAGAATAGTTTTATGTTATTTTTCTAGTTGTTCCAGGTGTACAGTTAGATCTTCTATTTTACCTCTTTTATCTTTTTTAGTTTAGACATTGAGGGCTGTAAATTTACTTCTCAGCTCTGCCTTTGTGGTGAATCAAAAGTTTTAATGTATTGTGTTCCAATTTTCATTCATCTCAAGATATTTCCTGAATTCTCTTGCAATTTCTTGTTTGACTCACTGATATGATTGTATTTAATCTCCATATATTTATGAATTTTCCCTTGTTCTGTCCCTCATTTCCACTTCATTCCATTATGATCACAGAAAGTATCTTTATAAGTTTACTGTTTTTAAATGTTTTGAGTCCTGTCTTCTAACTCAGCATGTGGTGTATCCTGAAGAATGATTAATGAGCACTTGAAAAGAATGTGTTTCCTGTTGTTTTGTGATGCAAGGCTCAATAAATATCTGTTAGGTTTAGTTCATTTATCACTTAATTCAGACTCTCTGTTTGGTTATTTATCTTCTGTCCAGATTTTCTATCTAATAATGAGAATGGTGTATTGGAGTCACCAGCTATTATTGTAGAGACATATATTGCTCTCTTCAGCTTTGACTGTGTGTGCCTCATATATCTTGCAATCAGGTGAGGTTCACAAATATTTAGTGTAGTTATTTCTTCTTGGTGAATTGCCCTTTTTATTAATATATATTAAATTCTTCATCCCTTATAGCAGTTTTCAATTTAAAATATATTTTTCCAATATTATCACTACTCCAGTTCTTTTTTGGTTAATATTTGCATGGTATATCTTTTTCCAACCTCTCACTTTTAACCTGGTTGTTTCCTTACATCTGAGGTGAGTCTTTTTTAGACCACATATAGATGGGTCATATGTTTTTATCCATTCTATCACTCTATGTCTTTTGTTTTGGAAGTTCATGCCATTAACATTCAATGTTATCACTGCAAAGATATTACATACTTCATGCATTTTGTATATTGGATTTCAATTGTCATATCTTATTACTGTCTCTATTTTTACCCTTTAATTTACCCTTTCTTATAATCTCTTCTCCCAGTCCCTTC
>JAQZBX010006667.1:23636-52698 GCA_029593785.1 Cabassous unicinctus | reverse complement strand
CCCAACCTTCCCGCCACCCCTGCGGCCGCCAATCAGCGACCGCCACCTCCCCCCTTACCCTTTAAATAGTGTTACATTTCCTGAATAAAACGGACCTGAGCTTTCAGCCTTGTCTCCGCGGTTGTCTCTCTTGCGCCGCGTCCGTCCTCCACACCCGTCGCCCCCCACTGGGGGCCCCGCAGAGGCCCCCGATCCAAACCCCCCCCAATCGCCCCTCACCGGATCCGTCTCCCCTCACCTTATTGTACAAGAGACTGCCTAGTGTTCTGACAAGAGTTACACCACCCCTCCCTTGCCCTCAACACACACAACCACCCCTGCACCCCCACATATGCACACACACCTACAGACATATACACCCACACACATTCACACACATACACACACAGTTACATGCACCAGCTTCATTTTATCCATTGACATTCTCAGTCCCATGCTCAGGAGCTGTGATATTCATGGACCTACAAAAATATTAGAGACCTGAAAACAATTATTAGCTCCAAAATGAAGAAAAGAAACCTGCAACATCAAAATGATTTGACGCTTAGTTGAATGTATACAAAGCGCAACATATTGTCGCTTTATTATTACATTTAGTATTCAAGAAATCATAACACTTGAAAATAACTTTTAATATCTATTTTCTCATTTTAAAAGATGCACACACCCAAAGTTCACCACCATTGACTGCTGCTATTGAGAAGGGCACACAATAGGAAAAAAAAAAAAAAAAGAAATGTGCCATTCAAAGTTGTGTCTTCAACAGTACAAATGCTGAAAGTCTTTTAGGTCCACCCCAGTCATGTGACCAACTGGGGAGGGAGTGGTCCATCTCCTACTAGGTTCTACTCTGCCAAATGTAGGCAAGACCAATGGAGAGCCACTGTGTATGGTTGTACAGGGTGTCCACTGTGTAAGGGGGTAATGTTCACATTGAGACATCCTAGATTTGTATATTTATTATGACAGTATTTCAGCAGATGGCATTAAAGTGTCTGCTATAATAGCTGGACATTGGGTCTTGAAGAAGTGGCACCTTTAGCACCCAAGGCACTGTGGAGGTATGACCATGGGCTGAGGCGGATAAAGGGTCTCCTGCTCCATCCACCTCCCAGGGCCCAGCAGACTTCCCCTGTAGGCTGTGGGATCCTGACTTCAGTGGAACTCTCCCTGTGTCTCTGCAGTGGTTCTTCGGCAGTCCAGAAGCTACAGGGTCCTCCTGTTTGCTTTTCCAGCCTGCCCTCTACCCTTCTACCTTCAGTAGACTAGTGTGGTTTCTAGCAGCCAGTTCTTGAAGTAAAACTCCCTGCCCTTCCTCTGGAATGAAGTTTCTCCTAAGCCCCCCGGTAGGCTCAGCAGCAGCTCCACACAGAACGGATACTCGCAGATAAGCACGGCCTGTGCCTCTGTCTCCAGAGAAGGGGGAAGCAGGCAGTTGTGTGGCCTTTTATTTCCCTGGGGAGTCTCTGCTTCTCCAATTAATCTCAGGAACTGTGTGTTCTCGCCAACCTATTTTGGTCTCGGTCCCCCAGAGAATAGCTAGGTTCTCTGAGAGAGGATCCAGCTCAGCTGCAGCTGCACTGCCTGGTCACCCTGAATGCAAATAGCTGTTTTTCCCACCTCCTTTCTCTTCTTCCACCACCTCCCCAGGGGCTGAACCCAGGGCCAGACTGCTCAGGGGAAAAAAGCAGGGCTCACTCAGATCCCAGAGAACCTTGCTGTCAACTACAGCCCGGTGGCCACAGCCCTGGATGTCCTCACTAGGCGAGGTCAGGTTTGGACCCTAAGGCTGGGGGAACAGGCTGTCCCTCTCTGCTGAGCGCAGAGCTTCCCGCAGCCTGGGACCTGGAGGCAGGTATCATTGCTTCCAGGGGATTGCTCAAGTGTCTTTGGGAAAGGCATCCCATGGAGAATCCTTGATGTAAATTAAGAGCATTTGACATATTTCTTCTTCTTTCCTCCTCAAAAGAATTCAATGGGAGAAATTCCTTTGAATCATGTCCTTGCCATAGTCACAGAATACATTTCTGTGTTCATCTTAACCAGTGTTTTCAACATGTGGTACCTGAACCATCAGCCCCACAAGGTGCTCCTTGTAAATATAAAAAATATGTACTCTACCCTCCCCTCGAAGTTAGTGCGGAGATGTCCTGCAAGGGTGAAGAGCGGCTGGTTTTACCATCATCTCCTACCTTTTCTCCTACCTGCTCTCTGTGCAGGCTGACCTCTATGGACCGTATCAACAGGCTTCCCTTCCCTCGAGATTGAGGTAAAGACAACCAGGAGCACTGTAGATATCAGAGAGAAGAGAATGTAGTCGGGGTATTTCTTTCTTTCCTTATAGGACTGCCATGAGTTGGCAACATCCCTCTTCGGAAGGCCATGGAAACCACCAGGCAGCCTGCTCCACACAGCTCCATCTGTTCTGGATTCTAGTAACTTAGGGGCAGGACAACAGCAGCCCTGATGTTACTTGCCCTGAGGTCCTGTCCTACCCATTGGTTTCCCTCCCTACTGCCCACACCTGTAAAAATAATCCCTGCTTTAAACTCTCCTCTAATGGCTTAATTTGGGTGTGCCATCTATTCCTGCTGGGACCCTAGCTGATATCAAGAGTCTCTCCACCTGCATGGACTCTATGTGCAAGGAGCTGATGCATGAAGTTGCATGGGGCTTTAAGGGTGCTTAGCAAACTAGTAGTTTGTTATGGCCAGAGTATAGGATGTGAGGCAGGAAGCAACAGAAAGAGAGGAAATAATACTAATAGCTGTGGCTGCTATCCATGGAATGCTCGGGATGTTCAGGGCTTCCCAGGCATCATCCCACTTCATCCTCCCTTGGTACTGAGATTTATTGTTATTCCATTTCACAAGTAAAAATGCTGGGCTTATCAAGTTTAAGTAACTTGGCCAAGGTGTCACAGTCAGGAAGAGATGGAGCTGGATGGGGAGTCAGGGAGTCAGAATTCAGAATCCATCCTCTCATTCTTGCAAAAGCGTTTGGCCTTAATTTCCTGGGCAATGTATATTTACCTACCCTCCCTGTCCACTCAGCTTCCCCTTTTGCAGTAACCCTCTCATTCTCCCAAGAGGACATCAACTTGTTAAGTAATCTTTTCCCTCATAACTATGTCTCATTAAATGGATAAGTTTTTTTTTAAGATAAATTAACGTTAAAGCAGAATGAATGTGGCATGCCCTTTCCTTATACTTGTTGGAAAATCAGCCCAAACCTGAGCGATGAAAGGAAATCCTGGGGAGGGTAGAGTTTTAGATGATTGGTTTTGTTTGCTCAAGTCAGTGCAGTCTTAAATTTTAAATGTTGGGCCTTTCAAGTGTGGGCACTGCCTCTGCCTCCCTCAAAAAATGCTCATTTTCTCAGAGCCCATTTAGAGATAGCTGCCTGCTGACGTGATCTTCACAGCAAACAGCAACCTGGGCCATCAGGCTACACATCAGAGCCCAATGATGCAATGAAATTTGGAATTCAGGTAGAATTTGGGGTTCAGGTGGAATTTGGGGTTCAGGTGGAATTCTAAGTACAGCACAGGCCAGCTGCTGCTTGCATTTCCCAAGGGAAGTCCAGGGAACCTGAAGGCTTGCATGTGTCTCTGCTCAGGGCACGTCCAAATGGAATTTTAAGTGCTGCTTCTTCCTATTGTCAGAGAAACAGGCACCCCCTAAAGCAGGGGTTCTTAACCTTTTTTGTTCCACGGACCCCTTTGCCAGTCAGGTGAAAATCAAGAACCCCTTACTAAGTCCATACTATACTGTGTATTATTTAATAAATATATCACACGAGCACCAACATGTTCCCGCAAGAATAATGTTTTTTTTTTTATTTAAATTCAAACTAACGGACCCCTTGTTAAGAACCCTTGCCTTATAGGGAGCTTAAAATGGCAGTCTCAATTAAGAACCATATGCAGAACTGGTGATTTTTTCTTCCTTGATATTGGTGAAAATGTTAGCAGCAGAAAAGGGAGGGAGAAATGCTCACAGTACACAGAATACAAAACCATCTCTTAATTTTAAAAAAAGAAAAAAAAAACAACGTATCAAGTTCTATCCATGCAAATAAAAAGTACTGACAAAGAATTGTGGGAACTGCCCAGGCTAATTAATTACAGCTGACAACAGCTAGTATGCAGGTCCTTGCCTTCTGCCTTCAGGGACACAGCTGTGGGACAGGGTAGATCATAGAAGTTCCTCTGGAGGCATCGGCAGGTTCAATCATGCTCTGAGCCAGATGAGCCAGATGGTGTGTCTTTTCATCCATCTATCCTATTCCTATTAATTCTTCAGAGTTGCAAATATTTGAAATGTGCTAATGAGAGCAGAAGGAATATACCACTAGGTTTTTAATTTGGACCAGTAAGGGAAAGAAAGAGTAATTGGAATAGCCAGGATCTAGGATAATATTGCAAGACAAAAATACATATTTAATTTCTTCTTTGTGAACTTTTTTTTTATTCTGCACTTCGGAGCTCAGGAACCATGGCTGTTCATTTGTTACTCTATAAATGAACTACAGCTTGTCTGTTCCCCTGCTGATGGACAATTAGGTTGCTTCTGATTTTGTTCTAGTTCTCTTTCATATAAAGTGCTGTATTAGACATCCTTGAATCATGTCTCTTTGTGTATATGTGTGCCAGTATCTCTTGAGGGGAGGTTGCTTTTGCAGACATGATAGGTGTGAAAATGTATCTGACTGTTGTTTCACTTTCATTTCACTGATTTAGTAGTATATATTTTTATATTGACCAATTGGTCTTTTTCCCTGTGAATTGCTTGGGTAATTTGAAGTTTTCTTATTGGTTTACAGGACTTCCTTATTTAAGTTGGTGACTAATCCTTCGGTTTTATGCAAATATCTTCTCTCAATTTATGGCTTACTTTTTTAAAATTTTTGTGTCTTTGACAAATAAAAATGTTAATAATCTTTAAGAAGATTAAATTTATCAATCTTTCCCTTAGGAAAGATTGATAAATTTAATCTTCTTAAAGATTATTAACATTTTTATTGTAGAATATTATGCCTATTCTTTTTCTTTTTTCCTCCTCAAAGCCTTATTTTAGCTTCCCTAGCAGGGAGATTGCCAGTACTCTTCTGTCAAATTTTAGACTGAAAAAGGTTTAAATTAATCATGCTGGTGGTCAGAGTTAGGCTCATAGAATACTGGGGATAGTACTGGGGATAAATATTGAGGTCCCATGGCTCTGCTGTATCTGAATTCAGTATGAGACAACAGAGCAAGGAATAGATGTTAGCTGTTAATGCTATGATATTTCATGGTGTTACTCATATAATGATGATGCAGCATTATATAAATACTAGTTTTCTAGGAGCTTTGTTCTTCCTTTAGAGTAGGGGTTCTTAACCAGGGGTCCGTGAGCTTGAATTTCAATTAAAAAAAAAAACATTATTCTTGTGGGGCTGTGTTAGTGCAGGTGTGATATATTTATTAAATAACACACAGTATAGTGTGGACTCAGTAAAGGGTCCGTGGTTTTCACCTGACTGGCAAAGGGGTCCAGGGAACAAAAAAGGTTAAGAACCCCTGCTTTAGAGTGACTCTCCATTTACAGTCACTGCATTTTATGTATTTACTGTCCAAAGCCCAGGTGTCCCTTCCCTCCTGTCCTACCACATAGGCTCAAACAGATTTCTAAAGTATCTTCCAGGAAAAGATGCTGGTTTAATTCAGGAGAGAAAACAAAGCAAAAAACGTTTTAAGAAACACGAAACTTTTTTCAGTGAAATGTTTCGTTTCCTGGATTGGAGCTACAACCTCAGTTCTTATAATTTGTAATCTATGGAAGTAAATGAATTGATTTTGAGTATTTCTAGGGTATTAAATAAGCTTGTTTTTTTCTATAAGTGATCTGTATAGCTCAAAAACAAAATGTAAAACAAAAACTCAAGAAGATGACTTACTTTTTGCTATTCTGGGAGCAATCTCACAGGAATCTGAAGGACATCTGACAATTGTCTCTTGACTATCTCTCAGCTTGGCTGGAACACTCATGGCTTAAAATTCCCCAGCCCTAGGCCCTCAGCCATTCCTGTTTGAAATAATTCGAACCAGGAATAGTATATATCAAAAGTACCCATGCATCAAGATTGTAAACACAGGCACTTGTTAATTCTCTAGACCCTGGGTTCCAGATTATTTACTAGTTTAAGAAAGTGCACTTGTGATTGTTTGTGTTACATATTTTTCTCAATTACCTGAAGCCAAGCTTTTTTTCTTTTAAGTAAAGTCAGGATCCTCAGAAAGTTTCCTGTCTTATGTTGCTAATAAAATTTAAAATTTAACTGGGAAGGGTCCTCTACTTTCCCCCATAATGCCTACCTAAAAGGAAAGTGCAGAAATTTGTAGGTAAAGCAGCAAAGGCCCCTGGATTTGAGACCTACCTTTGTTTTTTAATTATCTGAAATATAGAAGTTTAGAGGGAGCAGGAGACATGCAGTTATCCTTTGCTCTTTCTTTTAAAAGATTCTTCAAATGATGTATCCAGTTCCCTTTGGGTACCAAAATATCCAATACCAAGAAGAGTGATAATGTTATAACTCTATAGGGCGTTTTGCAGTTGTTGGCACACGTTTATTTCATTATATACTATCCCACTTGATCCTTATGATCTCCTTAACAAGACAGGCAAAGATGGTGTTATTTAATATGTGAATTTTCAGGTTTAGACCAGGCTGAGCTAACACAGACCCCAGAATCAAGCAGCCCTCTCTAAAAGTTTATAAATATGTTTGAACTTTCATTATTGCAGTCACCTTTTATGATAGACTCATGTTTTATTTTACCCGAAAGTGTGAGTTATTCCATCCAAAAAATGGGTTTAAGAGTAGACTTTAAGTTTGCTGTTAGAAAAAAGGCTTAGCCAAACTCAGCCTGATATATTTATGAGCTGGGTGGATGTCCTTAGCGAGGCTTTTAAAGTGCAATCTCATGGAAAGCCTTTCACCTCAGAGCAGCCCAGCCAGCAGTGCAGACATCAAAGAAGGGATCTGGGGGTGGACTTGTCCATGTGCTGAGCAGTGAAAACGTTGAAAGGGGACTGATTTGGGGGCTGTTTTGTTAAACGTCTGCTAGACATTAACCAGCATATCCAGGATGCTATTAAACTCCATCTTCAGTAGTGTGTTTCTTAGGATTATGTAAACGTGGCTAATTCAAACATGCACTTAGTCATAAATACTGCAGAGGGCTTTTTCTTTTAAATAAACTTTTAATTCAGGTATAATATATCTACAGAAAAGGCACTACTCATAAGTGTGTAGCTCAAAGAATTTTCACAAAGTAAAAACCCCCATTCAACTACCACCTGGATCAAGAAACAGAACAGCACCCCAGAAGCCCCTTGTTCCCCATTCCAGTCACTAACCCCCCTCCTCACCAGAGATAACCACCATCCTGGCTTCTATTGCCAAAGATTTTAGTTTTGCCTGTTTTGAACTTTATATAAATGGAATCATACAGTATATATCTGTGTCTGGCTTCTTTCACTCAATGTTATGTTTGTGAGATTCATTCCTATTATTCTTTGTAGTGATACTTGTTCACTTTTGTTGTCCTTTGGTATTCCTCTGTAAGAATATACCACACTGAATAAATATACCACAGTTTGCACTAATTTCCATCCCTTTAGCAGTACATGAGAGATGCACATCAACACTGGCACTTGGTAATACCACTCTCTTCAGCTATTCTTGTGGGTGTGCAGTGAGATCTCATTGTGGTTTTCATTTGCATTCCTCTGATCTCTAATGATGGTGAGCATCTTTTCCTATGCTAATTGGTCCTTTGGGTATCTTCCTTTGTAAAGTGCCTGTTCAAGACTTATGCCCAGTTTTTGGTTATCTGTCTTTTAAAATTTATTTATACTTGTTTTTAAATATAAACTGTGTATAAGGCCTTTGTTGGGTATGTGTAATACAAATATCTTCTCCTAGTCTGTGGCCCTTTTAAAAAGGGGCTGAGAGCTCAGTGCGTAGAAAATAGGACCATGGATCCTGTTGTCTTTCAAGGAGAAAGTGGACCATTGAAGACAGAGCAAAAGAAGAGGCCCCTGGACCTTGTCCACTTTAAATCTTTCTTGACAGCGTGTTCCAAGGGCAGCTAGGCTTGCCTCAGGCACTTGATATACTCAGTCATTGTCTATTTGGCTATTCTCTTTCCAGCTAAAAGAAAGTCATTAATCACCATTGATAATCCAGTAGTATATTATCACACATAATGATCTCATGCTTTATAAGTAGGCTCAATAAATATTTGAATACCTACTATATGCCAGGCACATTGTTGGATGCTAGAGGCACAAAGATGAATATGCCAGCTCCCTACTCTTAGTGAACAGGATTTTTCAGGGTGTTTTAGAATCTATGATCCGATTTGAACATTATGAGGGTAGGGTAAACACAGACTGGTAGGACAGAAATAGTGCGTCCTTCTGTTTCTCAAATCTTTGATTTTCATTGGTCACCGCCCTAATTATGTAAGACCATTATTTCCATGAAATGCCTTTGTGTCATCCTGATAGCCCCGTTAATTAATACCTGGAGAAATCATCTTTGTTCAAAATGTCCAATTGAAAGAAAACAGGCAGAAATGACCTTGATTCTATTTTTAAGGAAGCTACAAGGAGAAAAGACCATAAAATAGAAATATTTAACCCCCTGCTATCCAACAGCACCCGTTAAATAATAGATATTAGCCAATTGAATTCAAACAGCATTTGTTGAGTGGCAAGTCTGGAATTCTGACAAGGCACTATATTATTATCCTAGATACTGAAGGAGGTATAAAGATATGTAAGATGCAGTCCCTCCCTACCCTGGAAGAACTTAAAATACAGTGGTGGTGGTGATGGTATCTGTGTGTGGAGGGGAAGTGTGAAGGAGGTACACAATGCACACGGTGACAGGATGTGAACATATAAATCAGCGTAAAGATCCAAACTAAGTGATAAGGAATGTAGTGGCAGGAAGGGTCACTCCGAATTGATAGCATGGATGAGGAAAGGATTGAATTCGTTAAGGTCATCCTGGATGCTGTTGCAAAACTAATCCAAAAATGTATAATTGCTCAAACAAAACAAGAGGTTATTTCTCAGTCACCAAAAGTCAAAAACAGGTGTTCCTGATTGATGATTGCCTTGACTCCAAATGGTCGTTCAGAGATCCAGATCCTTCCATGTTGTGAGTCAGCCATCTTCAAACACTGGCTTCTAAGATTGCTGGGCTTGTCCACGTCAAGCTGGCAAAAGGAAGAACCGGAGGCGGGGAAGTTCTTGTAACCGGGCCTGTGAGGGGTGTACATCATTTCCACTCAAATTCCATTGGATAGAATGCAGTCCCTTGGCCACAGCTAAATGCAAGGGAGGTTGGGAAATGAGGTCTAGCTGTGTGTCTGCGAAGAGATGGGTTTGCTGACCGTCTAGCAGTCTTTTCACAGGCTCTACAATGGTGGGGCATTTAGGATAGGTCTGGAAGCAACGAAATGTTTTGACAGAGATTGGAAAGGAAGATTAATCTAGGTACAATGAACCCCATAAAGAAGTCCTCAAAGATAAACAATGACGACAATGACAACAACAAAATGCAAGGGCATATTTGGAAAACAGGGAATAGTCCAATTTGTTAGGAGCGTAGAACACGTAATATGAGAGAAACTGTTGGAAAGCTGGTTGAGGCTATTTCTAATCTGAAGCCACGTTTTGGTGGCTTTCAAATCCAGACTGAGGAGCTTGTATCCAGCATGTTCTCTTGGCTACCAGGGCTCACTCACATTTGCCGGAAAATTGTGTCCCAGGTTCATTTTCTTCCTTTTCGTCTGTACTCTGGCCTTTCCCATACAGTGAATTCTCATGTTTGTCTGCAGCACACTGTGGCAGCAGCCAGGGAGAAGGGTGCACACTCTCGGCTGGAGCAGTTTCATTTCACACTTTTGTACTAGAGCATTTCAGAGACTCCCCAGGAGCCTTCTGCCAAAAGCCAGTCTCCAGCATGGTATATGCTGAATGCCCTTTTTGGGATGGATCCCAACTTCAGGAGAGAGAACAGGGAGGGGAATTCCTTTCTGACTCTAGGACACAATCAACTCATGTTCAGGATCCTGGAATTTAATTACCCGTATTGTTATCTTAGCTTGCATAGCTACAACTGTGGCTCATAGTTATAAAAGTATCCGGTCCCTTAAAATCCAGCCTTCAGCTTGATGACCTCCTGACAGTGATTAATTGGGAAGGGTGGGAGCCGGGGAAATCCTTTCCCCTCCCTTCAGACCTGCCAACTTGGCTTTAACCCTACAAGAATGTTTTGGCTGGAGAATATACGTCGCCACACCCTCCTCCCTCTCTCACCCTCACCCCTGCCCCATATTGCACATTCTATTTGGTAATCATATACATTCATATTTGCTCAATTAATTTTGACCCAGGATTTACTATGTGCTGCCCCTGGAAGGCTTCTGGGTGATTTATTCCTACTT
Organism: Cabassous unicinctus; assembly: GCA_029593785.1. Classification (NCBI taxonomy): domain Eukaryota; kingdom Metazoa; phylum Chordata; class Mammalia; order Cingulata; family Chlamyphoridae; genus Cabassous; species Cabassous unicinctus. The sequence goes on along the minus strand of JAQZBX010006667.1, from coordinate 42,194 downwards.
CCTTGAGCCTTTGACCATCAAATTAAGGACCCTGAAAGTTTGACTTTGCTCTACAATTTGGGGAGGGTTTCTTTCATTGTTCCTGCTAGGAATGAAGCATGACTGTATATCTTTCTTAGCCCATTGAAAAAAAGAGAAAATGGAACCTTTGAAGTAACATCCAAGCATATGAAAGGTGCTTATTTTCAGAGCATACTTGAAAGAGGCGCAGAACACTATGTTTTACATTCTCTAGTCCATTCATTATATTAGGGTTTTGTAGAAAGGGAGGTGTTCACTTTCCTGTGGCAAGGGTTTCTAGGTATTTTTCCTCCAGCAGGCCCCAAGTAAACCTGAAGAAATTGTTATTGCAATGTGTCCTTTATCCTGTGTACATCTTTCTTCTTTCTTTTACCAAGACATCCTCTCCGGTCCCTCTGCGTGTCCACCTTGCGCGCTCACAGCTTTCAAAAAACTCAGCCTTGCTGATGGCAGGCATTTGGTGTCTTTATCTTTTGGTTGCTTGCATGTGGTGATGAAATAATTAGGATGAAACACCTCAGGCCATTGTCTATGTAGCAGCTCATTCCCCAGCAGAAATTTGAGATCTATATACCTCTTAAAGCACTAAAACATATGGGGAGACAGGATGATGTAGTGGAATGGAACATGAGCAGAAATTAAGCAGACCTGGATTCAAATTCCAGCTTTGCCTCTTACCTCTGTGAGACCTTAAACAAAGTATTTGACCTCTTGGAGCCTTGGAGCCTGAATTTTGACAGCATTGATTAGTTTAGGCTATTTTTGAATTTTATCTAAATGGAAACAGTAGTAGTACTTTTGTTACTGGCTTCTTTTCCTCAATATTATGTTTGTGAGATTCATTCAAATTGAGCAATAGTTTGTTCAGTGTAATTTATGGTATTATATTATATATCACAAATTATTTATCTCTTCCGGTTTGATGGATATTTGGGTTGTTTTGATTATTACAAATAGTGATATTATGATCATTCTTGCACAATCTTGTATACATACCCTGTTGAGTAATATCACAGGCCAAATTCCCCAGGAAGCAACTCTGAGACAGAGATTTGCTTTCAGGAAGTTTATTAATTCCTAGTTTCAAGATCAAAGTTACCTCCAAGATCAACACCTATGGGTGAATTAGGAAGGATAATTGGATAGAGAGAAGTTGAATTGAGACGGTCCATTAGAGTTTTGCCGAATTTGGTAAGGGGACCAGACCATTATACATCCCTCATTGACCAGTATTTGGATGTGGATTGCTTTAGGGAAGGGAGCATGATTTGGGGTTAGATATCTCCATTTTGCAGAGGATACTTGCAAGGAGGAGAGGAAGGACACATCTATGTGCACTCAGTCACGCACATTCCCAGCAGCTGGGAGAATGAGTGAGCCAGTCCTAAAATGTGTGTATGTGGGGGGCAGAATGGGAGGGGGCATTGAATCTGAGCAGTCACCACAGTGTCCACCACAGGTCATTCATGATTTCTAAAAGTTGAATTGCTGATTCATAGGATATGTGTATGTTCTTCTTTAGTAGACACTGTCAAACAATAGTCCAAAGTGGTTGTACTCAAATATCGTCTTAGATTCTGAAATCCCTGAGTGGAATCTTATCTCCAAATACAAGAAAAAAATTATCAGAGGAAAACATAAATGTGAAAATAATATATACATTAGTTTCGTTTCTTTTATATTATAAGAAAAGCAAAATTGAGAACCATTGGGATATGCTAATTAACATTCTCTTCTTTAGGGCTTGACATCCTGAAAACTGTCAACACTGTTCAGGATGTTCTGAAATCCAGTTATGGAATTAATAGATCCCGAAGAATTCCTCTGTATTGAGAAAAGAATGGAAGGAGGTATATAAATTAACTATTGCCTCAAATTTTGTTTTTCAGGGTGGCCAAATCAATGAAGGTCCCTGTATATGAGACCCCAGCTGGATGGAGATTCTTCTCAAATCTTATGGACTCGGGACGATGCTCTCTGTGTGGAGAAGAGAGCTTTGGCACTGGTAGGCTTTGTTGGGTTGATGTTCCTGGGTTGACTGGTGGCCCCTAGCAGCATTCTCATTCACGGTCCAGGAGGGATGGCGTGCAGCTTTGCTTCTTTGGGCAAAGAGAGAGCCTATCAATAGTCCTCAGTTCCTACTGTCTGAACTCAAGATGGCAGCTCTATTTAGGACAGCCTAAACTGTTGTACCCCTTTTGTGCTGAGGCCCTAATAAGGAGAATGGCTTCCTTCCTTTTGGTGTTCTGTAGGTCTAAGGCAGTGACCATGACTTACACAATCAGGAAATTATACTGTAAATAATAATTGTTTCCATTGGTTATTAAAATAACACAAATCTTTGCAGAGTGGAAACTGCAGTCTAAGTAATCCCTCCCTCTATCTTTTCCTTTATTAACATTATTAACTTCTTACAGTATGCTATATACTTTATAGTTTTTTAAATTAAAAGGGCAAAAGATTACATGTATAAACAATATTATACCATGGTAATAAATATTTTCTTTCTTCAATTTAATAAATATTTGTAGTTACAGAGTACAAGGCATTGCATTGAAATCAAAATGCTTAAGACCATAACCTTAGAAAACCTCCAAATTATTTAGGTTACATAATAAGAAAGATGCTCTACAAAGATGCTCTACAAAGTAGTGCCACAATAGAGGAAAAATTATGCAATGGGATATTAGGAAAGGAGAAAATGCTTTTGGAGAGGAGATTCAGACTTCTTGAAAGAGGTAGATGTTGAGCTAGTGCTTAACGAATGGGAAGGATTTGTACAGAGATGAAAGGGCAAGGACTCAGCAGACAGAGGGAGCCTTGCCAGGAAAGGAATAGAGGTGGGAGAACAGACTCATATGTTGTGAGTAGGTAATTGTTTAGTTTGTCTAGGGCAGTGTTTTTCCAAAGATGGATTGAGACTCATTGGATTATGAGATTAACATAATGTCATGAACAGCTTTTTAAAAATGTAATGGTCTATCTAGAAACTAACAGAGAGCATTGCATTTAGTAAGGAAAAATATTGTTTTGAATAACTAAGACTGGTCTATTGCAGGGGTCAGCAAACTTTGTAAAGGGTCAGAGAGTAAATATTTTAGGCTTTTTGAGCCACAAAGCCACATGTGGTCTCTGTCACAATTACTCAGCTCTGCCATTGTAGCACAAAAGCAGCCATTGACAATATGTAAACAAATGAGCATGGCTGGGTTCCAATGAAACTTTACTTACAAAAATAGAACTTCAGATTTGGCCTATGGACCAGAGCTTGCTGACCTCTCATGTATAGCATAAGGTAGAGGAGGGAGTATCAAGAAACAGTATTGGAAATAAAGATGAAGAGGGGCCAATTTTTGAAACCCCTTTTCTGCCAGGCTTAGAAGTAGACTTGATTCAGCTGGAAATAGGAAGTTATCTGCACTTGTTAGCAGGCTTTGCTTTCCTGCCGTTAAGATGGTTGCAACAAATAGGCTGGATTGGATGGGGCTTTCAAAACCCTGTCACAGTTGTATTTGTCTATCACTTTCCTTCCAAGGAAAACAGGTGATTTTTAGCACAAGGTAGGGCCTTAAAGGTGTTGCCTCCTCTACCATCCTGCAGGTTATGGTGACATTAGCCCAGTTTAATAGATAAAGTCCCAGGAAATAGTTAAGTTTTGCCTTGTTTGCCCAGGGCCCAAAAGCCTTAGAAAAGACCTCCCTTTGAATTAAATTACAGCAGAACTAAAAGACAGGTCTCCTGCCCTATAGTGTCTACCTCTTTTCACTGGGCCAATCAGTCTTCCTGATGAAAGCAATGACTAATTCAATCTCTCAAGCACTCAGTAGTAAATAATTGTTAGCTGCGGTAGAATGCCTGAAGAAACTGGAACGACTCAGTGTTGAAAGAAGAAAGGTTTGAAAGTGGCTTCTTTCTGCTTTTGTGCTCACTTCCTTGCTGCCAGTTCATGGAGAGACACTGAGTTGGCTGTGTCAGAATCACCTGCGTAGTTTGCTAAAATTACAGATTTTCTACCCTATCCCTACTTTGAATCCCTGGAAGGATAGGGCTTGAGAATCTGCATATTAAATAAGTATTTTCAAGTGCTTCCAATGTGCAGCTAGGAATGGGAAGCATTGCTCTAGTGAGAAGCAGAGTTTTGGTTTTGAATCAGAAATGGTAGTAAGAGTGTGCCTGAGATGCCCCACTGAGTTTGGTCAGGGGATTACAGAGGCATGAGAATGTGAGGCTGACAATCCACACTGAAGATCCTCACCCACCACTTATAGACAAGCCCTTTGGTTTTTCTGATTCTTAGTTCCAATCTGTAAATTTCATCTGGTCGTAGTAGCTCCTTATTTACCTTGGGGTATGGTTTTCAGACTCAAATGAGCTTTTTACAGGAGAATGTGGAGAGATGGAAAGGTTCTAGTTCCCTGAGCCTGGGGAGAAGCTTCTAAACTTTATTCAAGGTTTCCTCAAATGAGGCAGTGTCCCTAGGATAGAGAGCTATGTACTAACCAGGAATGCATAGTTGAATGCCAAGAAAGCTTGAAAATATGTTCAAGATTGCCAAGTCTTTGCCCAAGGCTAGGGCCAAGAGAACCAAGATATATGTAAGTGGAAATTTCCCTTGCTGGCAGCTTGAACTCCCAGAACTTGCAAGAAAACAAGCTAGTGATAGGATGAGAGTTCTGGCTTCTCTCCTATGGAAAGCTCCAAATATTGGACAGTAGGAAACTTTTTATTTATTTCTCTGTCAAAGAAGCAAGGTTATTTAGAAAGCCAAATGATATTTTGTGCTAGGACCAGGTATTCACCCACTTCCCAGGAAGGACAGTAGAAAACTGCTTTACACGGGGAGTGAGAGCATTTTATGAAGCCTCAGATTTAAATAGAAGAAAACTGTTCATCAAGATGACATTCTGGCAACTTCTCTGATGTTCCAAATTTAAAGGAATCTGGGTTGGTTCCCATACACAATGGGAATGTACTAAAATATTGAAACTAAGATCTAAAAATCCAAAACTCTGAAGATTTTTTGTTGTTGTTTGTTTTTTGTTTTTGTTTTTGGCATTTGTTGGAGCTGTTTGCTGGTTTCTTTCATTGTCATCAGTTTCTAAAGAAGTTTTGCCATTTCGGGCATGTATGAACTGTCACAGCCCAGAGCTTAGCCCTTTACGTTAACACTGAGGAATTGTTCTTGTGATTGCCTGGAAGAGCCTCAAGCCTGACCACTATCTTGAATATTACTGTAAATTTTATTATGTCTTTTTTGATCTAATGTCAATAGCTATACAGATTGGCCAAATAAAATCAGGCAATGCGATAGTTTTTATTGTTTCCAAGAAACTACCCAATGTTGAATTTTTTATCATAATAGCCACTTTTTTTTTTTTTAATGAGCATTTACTATTTGTTGGGACATTGCTAAGCCTTTTATATGCATTCTTCTCCTGGCACTGATATGACTTGTCCATCATTGTCACAACAAATTTTTCTACTGTGAAAAAAATGTATATTGCAGACTCTGGAGTATAGCCTGGTGCTCTTGAATTTAGCGGTTTTCACATCTTCCCAGTCTCTAGGGCAGAGGAAAGGACCCACAGTATGTGTGTATTCCATGTCATAGGAAGTCTTGAGTAGCTTTCTAGTTTTTTTGAGGTTTGCTGGATTCCTCTGCTTGCCCTGCAGATATTGTAAATGTCTTGAGGACAGGGGCCTTGTCTATCTTGTTCAGCAATGTTTCTTTGATTTATGGTAGGCCCTGAGTGAGTGTTTGTAGGGTGGCTGTATGGATGGAAGAATGAAAGGATGGATAGAAGGGAGGAAGGGAGGAAGGAAGGAAGGAAGGAAGGAAGGGGAGGAAGGAGAGGGAAGGAGGAAGGAGAAGGAGGGAGGGAGAGAGGAAGAATTTCCATTTTGGTATTAATTTTTTGCATTACTAGTAGTCATGTTTTCAAAATTCTTCAGTGACTGTGTATCTGGAGCTCTCAACATTTGGGTATTCCAAGATTCAGGAGGATTCATCCAAACAAAACCACGTAGGGAAGCAGATGTGGCTCAAGCAGTTGAGTGCCCACCTCCCACATGGGAGGTCCTGGGTTCAGTTCCCAGTGCCTCCTAAAGGAAAAACAACAACAACAAACAGACAATGAGCAGACAACGAGCAAAAATGAAAAATGATGAGGAAGCCAATCTCGGGGGGTGGGGAAGAAAAACACACACACACAAATATAGACCAGTTAGAAGGGGGAGGTGAGTGATGTTCTGAATTATAATAAATCAGAATTGGAAGCGGGTGTGGCTCAATGGATAGAGCTCTCGTTTACCATATGGGAGGCCCCGGGTTCGCTTCCCGAGGCCTCCTTGTGAGGGCAGGCCGGCTCGCGCGGCGCCGTGGGCTGATGCGGCAAGACCTCACAGCAAGGGGGAGATAAGCAGACACAGAGAAGACACGCAGCGAATGGACACAGCAACACAAGCAGCAAAGGGGGATAAATAAATAAATAAATAAATAAATAAAATAATAATAATAAAATCAGAATTAAATAAAATTTTTTAAATTAAGATTTGATATTTTCAATCATCATATAATTACCAGCACAAATTAAAGGCTAACAAAGTGCTTCTAGGGAGAGACTCACCCCTCCAAAAACCTGTGTTAAAGAACAGGCTTAAAGTATTTGTAATTAGCTTTGATGTTGTGTTGACTTGTTTTTTTCCCTGTGTCTGTGGTTGCTGACAATAACTTGGAAATAGCCATGTCCAAAAGTAGACCAGGTTCCAGCTTTACTGAGCTTTTTATGTATTAAATTGTTACTGCCATTAGTATAGACATTCTTTGTCCTTTTATCCTATGGTTTATATTATTGAGTTACTCTGCAGTTACTTTGTGAACAGTTCATTTCCCCCAACAGTGACAGTTGGTAACTCTCCTGGGGCTGGTGGCCATGCATCTTCCCTCATTTGTATTTCACACATGAACTGTGTACATCTCAGGACTGAGTTCATACTAGTGCTGTTATACGAATATCGAGTAGGTTTACTGTCCCTCATTTATACAATTATCTTGTTTAATATTAGATACTTTTAAAAGTTAAAATAAGGAAAGCTTGAGTCCGTTCCCTATCTAGATCACCATCGCCTCTGGACCTTGAATTTCTTATTACTGAGGTTCCACCACATTTCCTTCCCTTACTTGTAGGCTGGTCTGTGTAAATCTGTCTGGGCTGCAGATGTGGGGTGAGGAGGCCGTGCTGACAGCATTATCAGCGCTGGGGGAGCTGTCTCTCTGCTGGCTATTTGAAGAAGGCTGCGTGCACATGTGCAGTTCAATCTCGGCTGGGTCAGAGCTCAGTGGTGCTGTGATTGACATCCCCAAGAGCCCCCTTGTGAAGTCCAAAAACGGAAACTCCCTCCTGGACCCTCTACAAACGATCAACCCCTGTGCTGGGAAACAGAGCTCTCGCCTAGAGTGGGAAGAATTTCCACCACATAAAATACTTTTCTTGGGTTCTCCATGGTCCCAGTCTCACCGACTCTTCGGTTAATCCTCCAAGCTGATGAGAAATGGCAGGAGGGGTGTTGTATGACAGCGAAGTGCCGAGCAGGAAGATGGAGGCCAGGCCCACACTTACCAGTGCATTCTGGGACTGGGAATTATGGGCCCTTGGCCACAGATTGAAGAATTCCAAACAGACAGAGGGTTTCTTTTCACAATGATTACAAAGAGACTTTTGTCAAGGAGGCCTGTCCCTTGGAATCTAGATGCAATTCCTAAAATGGTGCTTTGAAGCGTCCCCTCCTGCATTCTAGGTTGGAGATCACTAGTTGCTAAGAGGCTCCATTGAGATCAGAGGGCAATGACCATAGAGCGACCCACCTCTGTAGGACATGCCTTAAACCCACTGGAGAGATTTCTGGTTCAGCTTATGACCTGTCAGGGAACAATTCTTAGAGAGTTGTTTTGATCGTATCAGCCTGATGGCAAGGGAACGGGATGAGGTGTATAGTTTAGGAGTTCCCACTACTGTTCCCTTCGTGTGGTGGGGCAGTGGTGTGGGAGAAGTGTCTCAGCTGCCAGCCGTGTTCCTGTTAATGCTTTCTCCTCCTCTGGGGATGGGTGTATTGATTACCTCAGGGCATATGTTAATAAAATCAGGCTAATATGTATTCGTTATTGAGTACCTCTTAAGTGATAGAAACGATGCTTAGCACCGCCTATGTGTTATTTTACTGACTCTTCTCAACAATGGAATGAGGTAGGGACCATTAGGACCCCGCCATTTTACAGATGAGGACACTGAGGCTTATGGAGGAAGGTCAAGGTGGTAGTCAAGGTCACTTTGGACTCAAACCTGATCTCTCTGCTGCTGATGTATAAGGTAATGCTGAGGTAGTTATTTCCCCCCTTCTGGATGGGGGCGGGGAAATGGTTGCCCCGGGAATTGGGAGCAAACAGCACAGCACTAGAAGTTGACAGACCTGGCTCCAATCTTGACTCTCCTATGTGGTTGAACTACTTTAGACAAATTGCTTAATTTCTCTGGGCTTCAATTTCCTCATTTATAAAAATTAATCTGTTTGCCTGGATGATCTGTAAAGTTTTTTTCTGATATATTCCAGGTTGCTTCTTGCTCCCACCTTTTCTTTTTCCTTAGGATTTATTTTATTTGTTTCTCCCCACTCCCTCGTTGTTTGCATTTGCTGTGTCTGTCTGTTGTGTGTTGGTCCTTTTTTTTTTTTTTTAGGAGGCACTGGGAACCGAACCCAGGACCTCCCATGTGGGAGGGAGGCGCCTAATCACCTGAGCCACTTCTGCTCCCTGCTTTGGTGCCTCTCTCATTGTGTTTCCTCACTGTGTCTCTTGGTTGCGTGATCTTGTTGGGTTAGCTCACCTCGCCTGCCCATCACATCAGCTCGCTGTCTTGTTTGTCTTCTTTAGGAGGCACCAGGAACCCAACCCAGACCTCCCATGTGGTAGGCAGAAACACAATTGCCTGAGCCATATCCGCTTCCCTCCCAGCGGCTTTTAATGAGAAACAAATCTGATGAATTTCATCAAACTAGATACTAGAAGTTCATTCAATCATCCACTTAGTCAACAGAGGTTTTCTGTGCCTCTTCTCGGAGCCAGGCTTGGGATAGAGTGGTGAGTGATTTCAGACACAGACCCGCCTCTCACAGTGCTTACAGGGTGTTACTATGGTCAGGGCGGTAGCCAGAACCCTGCAGCATTTTCTGTCAAACACTATTTACTATTATTATTTTATCTATCATTAAATGTATTGTTACCAGGTATTATTCAGTGGGATGAGCTATTTGTATTATTTGCCACTGACCGACCGTTCTGAGCTCACAGCTGGCTCTGCCCAGATGCAGGATAGCTTTGCTCTCCGATTGATGACAATTTGCTACATTTAAGAGCATTTGTTTTTAAGCATAGAAAGGTGACAGTTCTTCAGTGAGACTTGCTTTTTGGCCAGATGTTAAGGAGCTGAATAAGTGGTTTTAGAAGTGAAAAAAATATCCATCATTTTTCTACATGTTCTCAAAACTCAAATTCGACTGAAAGGGCTGTCCACCACATTTTGCCTCACTACTCTTATCTTTAGAAGACAATTTTCTGTCTTGCGTGGATGAAAGAGGTTGGGAAAAATTTTCACTGCAAATGAATCAAAATTTCATTTGTAATTGAAAAAGGGAAAGAATTGATAAGGGAGGAGAAGTAAAGAGAAATTTTATACCTTTTCCTGAGCTGTTGAAAGTTAGAAGAAAGAAGTGCAAATTCATTACTCAGATCTTCAGAAGGGCAGCTCCAGTCGTGCAGGACATTTTACTTGCTTTATTGCAACTCCTGAGGACCACTGCATTACTGGGCTGCTCTAGAAGGAGGTAAGTCCAAAGGTTTTGGAGCCAAACTTCCTGGCTTCAAATCCCCCCTCTACCACTTGGTAAACATGTAACTTCATATAAATGACCTAACCTCAATCTCTGTCTGTAAAATGGGAATATTAAATTGTAAGAACTAGATGAGACAATTAGAGGTATAAAGTGCTGAGCACAGTGCCTGGTGCTTTGCTCAAAAATGATTAGTTGTGGTTATTCTTCTTCAAATGGAGTTTATCTTTATCCTGCTTGAAATTCTGTATCAAGGATGTGTGTGTGTGTATATATATATATGAATAATTATATACAATTTATATTTGTATTTATACTGTATGCTATGTAATAAATATAAATATATTATCTAATATAAATATAGTTAAATAAGTATGTTGTGTTTTATTAATTGTATATTTTATATGTATATAGCCTGCCATTTCTGGTCCAGGAAACATGTGTGCTAAGGCATATGCTGAACATGCACATACCCTGAGAACTGTCAGGAGCCTCTGAGAGAGGCCTTTTTTATTGGGTGACCAACCATTCTGGTTCTCCCAGGACTGAGAGTTTTCTTGGGATGTGGGACTCTGACTGCTCAAACTGGGAAAGACCTGGGCAAACCCTGACAAGTTGGTCACCCTTATTTGGTAAAGCCCCCCGCGTTCTCCAGACAAATAGGGCAGGGAGAAGCTATGATGCTTAAGCTGACTCCAGCAAGTCACCCGCATGAGGAAGGCCAGTGGCTGCCATTGAACCAGAGGTCAGGGGCCACTTGCTTTTAGCGCCAAATTTAAACAAAAAGAGGCAGGGGCCTAATTCACTACCACTAAGGATTCTGCCCCAAACATGAGACTATGTGGTACACCCTTTTCCTAAGGCAATGATTCTCAACCCTGGCTGCTCATGAGAGGAGGTTTTTTTTAAAAACCACTCATGCCTGGGCCCCATTCCCAGAGATCCTGATTTTATTAGGCCATGGGGGAGTGGGGGTGGGGTAGGGGGTAGGGGGGCTTTTGAGCATTGGTATTTTTATAAGTTCTTAGGTGATTCTAATGTGCAGTCTGGGTTGAAAAATCACAATCCAAGGTTAGAGTTTGGAGTTGGCAGCAGGTGAAACATTATTTATATTTTCCTAATTGACAAATTCAGAATTTCCTCATCTGAGTTTCAGCTGTGATGACTTGAGCTGTTAGTAATGTGTGTGATGTTTTATTGAGTTGATTTGTCCACACCGGCATTTCCATTCGAAGAAAATTCCTTTGAGAGGATTGAGTGCTTTCTTCATTTTTCCCCTTTCTTTTGTGAAGCCAATACACTTATTGGTGTGCTAGCTTAAAGTAACTTGGTTTTAAAGCTTGAGAAAATTCCATCAAAGTTTAATTTGGGTGGATGGAGAACAATGAAGTTTCTGATAAGAAGAAAATAATCCCCTTTTTTCGAACCAATTTTTTGAGTTAATTTTTATTTTTAAAGAAGCTTTAGATTACATAAATGTTACATCAGAAATATTGGGGATTCCCATATACCCCCCCCCACACACACACACACACTTCCCCCATTAGCAACATCTTTCATTAGTGTGGTCCATTTGTTACAATGATGAACATATATTGAAGCATTGCTACTAACCAGGGACTATAATTTATGTTATAGTTCATAATTTGCACCACTCAATTTTATAGGCTTTGACAAAATGTATAATGGACTGTATCCATCATTGCAATGCCGTGCAGAACAATTCCAATGTCCCCAAAATACTCCATGTTACAACTATTCTTCCCTGTCCCTCCCCTCAGAACCTCCAGTGGCCACTGCCTTTATATCAATGATACAAGTTCTTCCAGTGCTAGAATAATAAAGTCTACTTAAGGCCATAATTGCATTCCCCCCTTATGTTTGTTCATTCCTCAGTCTTGAGGATTTGGGGATGATGATGCCACTCTGTTTCTGATTGAGAGGGGTCTTAGATCCCATGGGGCAGATGAAAGGAACTGCCTTGCTTTCTTGGGATGGGCGTATTGCAGCTGTGGGCAGGGAAGAGCTGAGCATCTCCTCTGGTGTCTGGGTGGGTTTGGCTGCTTCTCAGGGAAAGGCTGAGCATGCTCTGAGCTGGGCTATGTTGGCCTGGATTGGAGAAAGGCAAGGTGTGTGGTACTTACAGGTTTTAGAAATATGGGTAAATTCTCTTTGCCATATCCTGAACCAGGTGTGGAGCTTTGGCTGTGCGAACAGGTCAGAAATCCACAGGAAGCAAGCTTCAAAAGATGAACTGGCAATAATATATATAAATGTTACAATAGAATTTTTTCTGGGCTTTCCTGTTCTAAAGGTGTGGCAGGTATAAACATACGAAATGAGGAAGTAAAAGAGATACTTATTTGCTTCTATTTGAAAACAACTGTTTAACTCTCCATAGAGTAGTGGTTGGGATTTTGCCTGGGAGGAAATGGGGTGAAACACAGACTGGGGGAGCCCCTCTCCTGATTCAGTCAGCAACAGCAGAAATGGTCATGGGGTCACAGCATCTAACTTGGTGTGAATCCGAAGCCCTGTCCTTGCTAGAGGGGTGTCCCTGTGAGGGGGGTCCCCACCCCGCCCCAGCCTCCCCAGGGCCAACGCTGCTAGCTCAGCAGGGTGCTCCCTTTGCTGACCACACTTTCTGTCCCATTCTGAAACCTTATGGGACATCCCTGACCCCCATCCCAAGACTGTGAGTCCCACAAGTGGGTTATAGTCAATCTCAATGCTCTAAAAAGCTATTACTGCATCTAGGAAATAGGGTAATCAACATGTTCAAAATTATCACCTGCTCATAGGTGGTATCAATCCCTTTAATATTCCAACTAGCGCTTGGTAAATGACGTTTAATGTTTTCAAGTGGGAATAGCTTCACACTATTGACAACTTAAGAGATTTTTTTTTCTTAGTGTAAAAATAATACATGTTATTGTGGAACATATATGAAAGGAAATATTCTGAAGGAAAAAGCAGAAAAACACCTGCAATCCTAACATTTCAGAGATAACCATTGTTAATGATTTGGTACAGATCTTTCTATTGTTTTTCTGTGCAAACATATATCTACATATGTACATATATTCTTCTACAAAAATATATTGAGTTTTGGTGAACCATTTTTTTCCATTTATTAAAATTAGATGAACACCTTTTTGTGTTATTAAGAATTCTTCTTAAGACTTGTCTTGAATATGCTTGTCTACACAAGAAGCTTTTGTATGGATTTTCCATAATTACACTATTGTCCAACAATTAGTATTTATTTTTCCATTTCTTCCTTCTTCTTGGAGCTACTTCACTGAATGTCCTTATGGCTAAAGGTTAAGAAAAAGAATAGATGGGTCAAACACTGGGCAAATTTTTAAGAATATTTATCATTATTGACAAATTATCCTATCAAACTGTACACATTTATACTGGAACTTTTCTAGTACTAGGCATTCTCCCCACTACCAACCTTTGGCAATTTGACAGGCCCCATATGGCATCCCATTTCAATGGATTTTTTTTTTGCCATGGTGAGATTGAACATTCTTTCAGATGTTTATTGACTATTAATATTTTTCTCTTGAAAATTGCTTGTCTGTGCCCTTTCACACAATTTTCTACTGGGGTTTTATTCCTCTTTTTCTTGACTTATAAAAACATTTTAATATATAAAGTTTATTAGCTTTTCATATATACTGTCAATATTTTTCCCCTTCAGTTTTACTCTGTTCATAGTGCAGTTTTAGAAAACTATTTGATACTCTTTGTGTTTCCTCATTTCTTGTTTAATTTATGTCACTGATAATATAGTATTATGCTTTACTTGCCTAATAGTTATTTTAAAAAGATTTGTCTCCCCAAAACTCCCTCCAGTGCATGCTATGATCATCCAATGGAAATATCTGTGTAACTGCAGCGTCATAAACATCTTTTTCCCAGCCTCAAAGGGCTATAAAGAGCACAGTTAATTTTACTTGATCATCCCGCCGCTTATGTATCTTGGCAAATGTTTAGCCTGTAGGCGAAGGACATCCAAGCCAGCTCACAATTTACTATGTAGTTGGCTACAAAGAACTGGAGGGGTGGGTTTAAAAAGAAAAAAAAAATATTTTGATCCAGCTAAAAGAACTTTATGTCTTTCTCTTGCTAAATTATGACATCTTATCTCATAGGCTTAACAGCATCTAATGGTTCTATTTCCAGGTAATGTAATCCAGCTGGCGATCCAAGGTCTGCAAAGCCCATGGTTTAGAACAAAAGGGTATTTTGCTCTAGCCAGTAAATAAAAGTGATTTTTTCAGCTATAAAAGGACAAAGGGTTTTGAAATTATCCCACTGGGCAGGGTTTCCTCGACTTGTTTTTCTGGCGCTTGGCCATGGAGCTAACTTAGTCTTCCAAATGTCTTCCATTTTTGTAGTGGTATAAAGTGTTCGATGGATGGAGACTTGTCACTCCAAGATGTAGTGATTAATACCCCAGGCTCCCGTGACCAAGAGGCAGCCCCAAGCATCTATATCAAAGTGTCCTCAGCTGGCCATGTATCACGATGTGGGACGAGCTATGGACTGGGTCCTTCTTCCTTTTAAGTATCTTATTTGCTGCCTCAGGGTTGTATGCTTTCTTCCTTAAGCAAAACCTGTGACATTTAACCCTGTAAATGTGACCATGAGAGTAAATGGCCCATAGCTTCAGTGAGAAGTTGTCACACGTGTTTTAGTTAATTAGGTAAAGAATTGTTTTCCAGCTCATTTTCAAGGTTTAAGCAGCTCTGTTACGTGGGGTCTCCCTTGTTGAGTATCTGTATACATTCTCTATACAAAATAAGTGTCTCCCTTGTTGATTGTCTGGACTAGAGCCCTGAAGCCCTTGAGTATGCAAATTCCAATGTATTGGCCATTCTCATTGCCCTGTTGCAAGAAGAAATGGTCCGCCCCGCTGCTCCCAGTCAGTCATTTTTCTTGAGACATTGCTGTTGCTAGAGTAAGAGGCTAAAATTACAGGAATAATGGAACAATTTGCCTCCAAGTATATGCAGAGAAATCAGCACTAGGCCTGGTGCTTTTTGTAAATTACTAACAAAATCAGCAACAGCTTGTGATATCCCAGTCATGATTCTAAATACCTTGGCATAGTCTTTTAACCCTAACAGTCACCTCCGTGGGGTGGGGGCAACTATTGCCCCCACGTTACAGATGAGGACAGCAAGTCACACAAAGGTAAGTGGCTGAGCCAGGATTTGAATGTGAACAATTGGATTCTAGAGCTTGCTCTATTAACTTCATTAAATTTGATATGACAACCCAGCGAGATTGACAATGGTGTCCCCATTTCACAGATGAGAAGCTGAGGCTCAGAGAGGTTAATAACTTCTCATACACCTGGGTAGTAGCTGAGCTTGGTTTTGAACCATATTTCTAAATCCTCCCCCCATGCTTTTTCCATTACACCATGTTTTTCTCACTACACCACATTCCTTTGCATTCAGGGCCCTTTTCATTTCAGAAAAAGCTTGCAATTGGCCAATAGACAGATGCTTTAAATGGGCCTGTAACATACCCTGTTTTCTGTGCCACATCATGTTCTTATTGCACAGGAAGCTACCTGTTTAGAGTGAACGCTTGATTTGTGTGGATACCACCAGAGGAACAGCCTCTAACTCTATCTGTATAAACAGCTCTAGGGTTTCTCTCCCCAACTCCTTCCTGCCTCAGGACCTTTTGCTATGCCCTGGCTTGGAACGCTTTGCCCCCCAGATCTTGGCATGGCTGGCTCCCCCTTCTGCGGTGTCAGCTGTGATACTCAGCCCTCAGTGGGGCTGACCATGACCACTGTAGGTAAAGCAGCCTTTGCTGCTGTCACACTCTGTGACAGCATCACCCAGGTTTATGTTGATGTTTATTTGATGTTTCTTGTTCTCATATTTGTCTCCTTTCCTGTTGCCTGTCTCCACCTACTTGAATTCAAGCTTTATGAGTAAAAAGACACACTGCTGTATCCCTAGTACCTTGAGCAATTCTTGACCCATTGCAGAGGCTCACCACATATTTACTGAATAAATGAAGGAGTGAATTATACCATTGGGCAAATGTGATGTCACCTTGGCTTTTTGATCTCTTGAACAATTTTCAGGATTGAATTCTTTTGGTATTATTTTATTTTATTTGAATTTCAGTTGCATATTTTCAGAAATGCAAACATATTAAGGGGCATATACTCAACACATTGAATAAATATATTCAACAAAACTCAATTGCAAATTGGTCTTCTTAGTTCATTTATCTTTTACCTCCCCACCTCCACTGGAAATAAATCCACAGCAAAATGTTTCTTTCTCCCTTAGGCTCTGATCACCTCCGAGAGAAAGACGGGCTCTGGGCTGTCTTGGTCTGGCTCTCCATCATTGCTACCCGGAAGCAGAGTGTGGAGGAGATTGTCCGAGATCACTGGGCCAAATTTGGCCGCCACTACTATTGCAGGTGAGGAGAAGAGCAAGGGTCTCGAGTTGGCCCTGGGCAAACACTCTTAGAGAATTTTTAAGAAACTGGTAGACTAGAACCTTAAGAAGGCATCTTTAGGGAAAATCTTAGGGCCACAGAAGCTGGAGCTGGGTAACTCCTGATAAGGGGATGACAGTGGTATTAAGGACCACCAAACTTGGGGGGAAGGGGTTTCCCCTCCTCTGATGACATGTCTGTGTAATCCTTTCATGGGGCCTGCAAGGTGAGCAGCCATCCCCAAAGGGAACCTGAACCTCAGAGCCTTGAAAAATCCTCTGGGCAATGCAGTGCCCATGAGAATCATGCAGTGAAACCAGAGGCTTTCCTTCTTTGTCCTCCCCACCCCATAATTACCACGGAAGGCGGGCAGTGACAGAAGACTGCAGAGATGGGGTATATTTGTAATCCTCTCTCTGCCTTTGTCCCACCTCCCCACCAGTGGTCTGAACGATGGCCAAGATGCCTGAGTTGGCACTCTCTGAGTCACATGGCTCAGGAGCCCCATTTTTTGCTAAAGATTTTGTTCCCATGAAAGGAGGAGGTACAGGAAAGGGGAATGTTACCTGGAAGGAGCAGGGGTAAAGGCCAGCAGTAAGACCTTAGGGCTGGGGGTCTCTATCACTTCCTGTTGTTGAAGTAAGTGGGGGGAAAGTCTTCTGGCTGCAGGCTTGCCTGCTAGGAATATGTACCAATGTATGCTACATAGATTTCCCTAGCACCAAGCTGTGGCTTGTGGGCAGGGGTCGTAGGAAAGGTTGTTAACTGTGGAGAACTTGGGGATGGGTAAGAGAATCCTTGAGCAGTCTCCGAGGCTTTCCATGTATTAAAAATGGAGAGACTGTGGCTCATTTTGCTTTGCTTATGAATAGTTTGGATGTTCACTTGTGTTTCCAAAGCTTGGGGGACAGAAGGAAAGCTTTAGACTTCCCTTATAAGGTGATAGTTTCTTCTCTTAAGAGGTCATTTACTCAGATAAACATCGGAGAATAAGGAAGCCTGTGTTTAGAACTCGTTAAAATCAAAGAGACTGCAAAGCTCTGGGAAATGTAGACAACTACGATATTCTTGGTTCCCTGTTTAGTCAAGAAGGCTGGGGATGTGATGACCTGTAAATCACCTTAGATTATTCCCTATATCAGAAATGAGGACTCTCAGGGCAGGTGGGAACTTGATTTACTCATTAGGATTTCTAGCATGTGCCCAAAAGCCCTGATTCCTGCGTACATTTTTGGCATACCAAGGGCTAATTGGCACATCAAATCCTTCTTTTGCATGAAGCTCTTCCCCAGAGTACAACCTGATAAAATATATTACAATTGCCAACTCCTGGCTTAGCAAGCTCTCTTTCAGTCAGGGATGTGTTCCTCATAATTTGTGGAATGGTTATCTAGGTTTCTGCCAATGTTTTGAAGAAATGGTGTTTTTGCAATATAGTTTATTTTTAAGCCAAGAGCTTACATGATAATTACTTTTTTAAGAAAACAAATTCCATATCAGAGAATAATATGCAGTAGAGATTTAAACTCTTGTAGCACTTTAAACTGTGTTTTGGGCTTCTATCCAAAAGGATCACAGAGATAAGAGAAAGAGAGGGGAGAATAGGTAGAATGAAAAGTAAACATTTCCTTCACCTCCCCAAAAATGGCAAATTGAGGGGTGCTTGTGAAATAGTGATTTTTGGTCCGGCAGTTTTCTTGGTGGGGAGGCAATAATAAGACACTTTCAGTTTAACTGATACTAAGACTGAAGTTGTATCTGAGAAAATCTCCTAGACTGTTTTCCTCACATAAGTGGACCCCAGAAGGAATACTTCATCTAAAGGCTTCTCCCTTTGAAAGTATGGTGGTGGTGTTGATAGCTGATGGTGGCAGTGTTGGTGGAGGTGATTAGAAGGGGAGTTTGAGGTTCTGAGGGGAAGGTCCTGCTTGTGTGTGAGGCTGAGCATTTGCGCAGGAGGTCTGATGTCTTCACCCATAGACTGAACGTGATCCATCACATCAGTGGATTTTCTCAACCTCTGAATAGCTTTCAATGCTTCTGTATCTTCTAGTGGATTCCCTTAACCCATCCACCTGCCACTTTCTGTTTGGTTGGGTCTTTATCATTCCCAAATGTGTATCTTAAAAAGAGAATCTAGTCTTAGAACACATACACTGTTGAGATAGG